>JARYHS010008074.1:73242394-73292214 GCA_031002005.1 Vandiemenella viatica
ATAGTAGTAGAGATTTGTTTTATTGCGGTCTCTATTTGCCTTGCATTGATTGATCTTAGGCGTTGAAGGGATTCCGTGATCATGTTACGGAAATCTACCCAGTTCGTCTTATTGAAGTTAATTTGGCTAGTCGTTTCTGGTCTCCATGAGCCGACATCTATGTCAATCAGGACCGGAGAATGGTCAGATGATAGTCGGTTCATGGTATGGGCAGTGATGAAGCCTGCAATACCTCTGGTTATCACTATGACCAATACATCAGGTTCGGGTTCCGTTCCACGGGTGGTGGGTAGGTTCAATGGTCCCCAGACTTGTAGGTTGCTTCTGAGTGCGATTCTGTGGAGTTTTTGTCCTGTCGGGTTTGTTATTCTTGAATTCCATTCCGGGTGCTTTGATTTAAAGTCCCCTCCAATGATAAGCTTTCCCCGAAAGGAGAGTAGGCGGTTGAAATCCTCTTCTATGAGTTGTCTCCGCGGCGGCCTGTATGCAGAGACAACTGTGATTGGTCCAGTTGTGGTCATTACTTCAATGGCTTTTAATTCCAGTTGCTCCGTTTGTGGCGATAGTATCTCGTGGTAAGGGATGCCACGCTTGAAATATATCGCCACACCCCCTCCTGCAGTTGGCCTGTCATAACGATAGCAGCAATAATTTGCTACTGTGGCGTGGAGGCCTTATTTCAGAGACTAGACATAGGTCTATGTCTTCGTCGCGCAAGAAACTGTCTGAACTCACCGAGTTGTTGATGGATGCCATTGGCATTCCAAACGCACAATGATAATCCCTGAATGTGCATCCTATCCATTGTGGGTCAGGGATGTCTCTGGCTGTTTGATTGCAGGAACCGTCTTTACTGTGGATTTTATATCCGCGGGTAATTGATGAAACTTAGCTAGGAGTGAAGTTAGCATGTTGAGCAGGCTGCCTACAATGTTCAATAGCTGATCCTCGTCCCGCTGCTTGCTGTTTCGGGTGTGGACCTGGAGTGGCAACATTGCTGGCAGGTTTGTCTGTCGGGGCTTGTCCTCTCTGTTGGTGTTGTCCTTTTGTAATGGTTTAGTTTTACCTTTACCATCAGTAGCTGTTGCATAAGTGATATCTGAATTTTGGCTTGATGCCTGTTGGATGTTGTTCTTCTTACTTGAGGTTTGCGGATCTTTCCCAGTTTTCTGTTGTGGTTTTTTTCCTTCCAGGGGGAGGGTTCTTCCCATTCTGGTGCATGTCCTTTTTTGTTTGTTGACTTCTAGTTTGATCAGCCACAGGCGGTTGTTAGTCTGCAGAATCTGTGGTTTTTTTCCCCATCATTCTTTTCCTGCTGCTCTTTTGTTAGTGCAGAAATGGTCCCTCGCTGGTGATCACGGGCTCGCTTAAACGCAGGACAGCCCTTGTAGCTGGCTACTTGGCTTCCATTGCAGTTTGCGCATTTTGGTTCCCTTTCTCCTCTCTTGAGGGTGTAATCGTTAGATAGATGTGCACCAGCACATTTGAAGCACACTGATGGCATACTACAATGACGAGCTACATGTCCTAGGGCCTGGCAGTTAAAACACTGAACAGGGCCATTGGACGTTTTCAATTTTTCCACAGAGATACGCAAGAACATTAGGTACTCTAGCGCGTATATTTTCCTGTTCTGGGGCCTGTCAGGCAGGATCACCAGAAAAAGAGACATAATATCTGAGATGTCAGGTCTCTTTAGTTGAGCCACTGTGCATATGTCAAAGCCAAGGTCTTCCAGCTCCTCCTTGATGTCGTCCGTTGGAAGATTTGAGGGCATTCCTCGAAGTACTACTTTTAGTATTTTCTCTGCAGCTGAGGGGAAAGTGTAGTAAGGTATTCCCTTCCTCTGAAGTGCTGCGGTCACATTTAGGTAGTCATCAGTTGTGCTAAAAGTCAATTTAATCTTGTCGCCTCCTGCAGATTTTGCTTGAAAGGGCTTCCCTTGTAAAGTCCCTTTAACCAACTGATGTAGCTCTTTGTAACTGTTTTGGAACTGCGCAATGGCTGGTATTTGGTACCTTTGTTGTGGTGATTGTTGATCTTGCTGCTGCTGCTGTTGTGTGGGTTCGTCCTGGTTCAGTAGGTCAAACAAGTTGCTGACCTCTATAGTTGCTGGATCTAGGGATGGTGGAGGCTTATTGGTACGATCAGCCAGCACAAAGCCCTCTCCATCGGTCTGGATCAGAACCATCTTTGCTTTGCGGTTAGTTTAGGAAGAATTCTTTATACCGCTACCTGATGGTGCAGTTTGGGCTCCCTTTTTGACAGTTCTTTTATCTCTGCATGCCAGGGTGATCTTTGAGGCTGGAACACTAACACCAGTATTGTTGCCATTATTGTTGTGAGGTCTTTGTTCCTTTCTAAAGAGCTTAGCTTTTCCTCCTGCCGGTGGTGTGATGCTTCTCTTGGGGGCTCGAGATTCATGATCCTCTAAGATAGCGAGCATGCTTGAATCAAACTGTGTTGTATCCATATTTTCATTTTCTGCAAGCTGCAGAGTAGGTACATTAACTTGGTCTTCTGCTATGACAGTCAGCTCAGTTATCTGTGAGGAAGAGGTGGCTTCCGGCGAGGTGAGACGTGCAGGAGCGTTAGGCCCAACCGCCGCAGAAGATTGAAGGACATCAACATTGTTATCCATTGTTGCTGCTGGCACCTAGCAGGAATGTTGTACTGGCCCCGTGTTATCACCGCTAGGTTCCAAGGACCAGTGACAACCCTAAACTCACGCCAGGTGGTTCCTCTTCCAGCGGGAGAGGGCCGTGTAGCGGTAATTCCCTACTGCCTCGGGCAGGGAGGGACCCTACAGCGAGAAATCCAGACTGCCGTACGCCGCGAGCGAAAACACAAAAGCGGCGAACAAAGCACACACGCTCAAAGCAAAAATCGCATGCGTCGTTAACGAGCAGAACAATAAATGCGGCCCACTGTATTGTGCGCGTACCTTTATTCTACGCTGGGCCACGTGGGGATTTGGGGGGGGGGGGGAGGATTTCCGAGCCAAGCCACATAGCTTTTCATTCATATTATTTGTAGCAGTTAAAATAAGGTGCAGAACACGCAACAGCACGTGAATTTATTTCCGACATTTAATTATCTCCGTAAGTAATTTGCGATAGTCTGACAAGAAAAACAGTACAAAATGTCTTCTGAAATCAACAGGAAAAAAAGCTACGTTAGAGGCAAAAGCCATGTCGGGCTTATGGGCGGAAAGGGAGGGGGGTTTCACAGGAGGCCAAAATTAAGCTACGTGGTTTATGGAAGCCCCCTAATGCACTATGTACGGACAATCGGGACTGGAGGCATTTATCAGAAAGAATTAAACAACACAGTTTTTCGAATGGCCATACGGAAACGTGTGCTGTATATAAACTGTGGGAAAGAAGTGTTACTATCAACAAGGGACGTCAAATCGAAATGCTATGAAGCGTTATTTTTCAAAATGTTTTTAAAGGTTATTCGATATCATACTTACCATAGAAAAGAATTCTTTGGTCTTCAGTGGACAACGAGAGGACGCAAGTTAGGAAGAATACCGAGGTAATTTTCTGTCCTTTGAAGAGCTTGTTACCCGATATGATCACATATTGGGGCAGGTTTTGGAAGTGCCCAAAGGTAAAGGTTTTCATTTCTAAAAATAAAATTGTTTGTATTTTAATTTTTATATTTTTTATATTGCTAGTATTACAAAACTTATCAATGTTATGTTACGTTTTTAGGATCTACAAGAAATCTGCATGTAACAATTCAAAATTAAATGATTGAGTTCTTGGGGACCAAACCTGAAAATCATTTGCTAGAACAAGTTAGATGGTCTCAAAAAAAAAAAAAAAAAGTGTTTCTAGACTTTTATGCAGCAGATTTAGTCAAACAGGTACAACACATACCGAAAAAAATATTGATTTAAAAATTGTGGGTATCAAGGTTATGATGGACTCAGTGTGATGAGAGGAGTGTATAACAGTGTTCAAAAACAGATTAAGGATATTCAGCCTAACGCGGAGTATGTCCATTGCGCCAGACATAATTTAAATTTGGTCATAAATGATGCCATTAGCAGCCGTGTGAAATTCAGATATTTTTTTTTCGCAACGATGCAAGACTTGTATAATTTTTTTGGAAATGACATTAAGCGTTGGGATCCACTGTCAAAATTGGCGAATCAAAATCCACTAAAAAAAAACCACTATGTCGTCCACTAATACGATATCTACAATAAAACTTCGTTTTTTTTTTGTTGATGTGATCAAAGCATTATCAAAAATAGTCCTTAAGAAATTCGGTAAAAATTAGCGGTAAAAAAGGCGAAATTTCGAGTGTATGTTGCTTTGCGAATTCAAGTATCGTATATTGAATGCCATCCAAAACTTTACAAAAATGCGATATCGATTTAGACGAGACCAGTAGAGCTTTAGTAGAAATTAAAACAAAACTGAAAATCATTCAAGTGCAAAGCTAATAAATCTGCAAAAAAAAAGTGTTATAGATCCCTATTTTCAAGAAAAACGGCAAATTAAAAAAAAAAATCGTTTTGATGGATTAGCTTCTGACCACAGTTTAAGAAACGGAGAAGAAATATTTAAAATTATCATTTTCAGTAACGTACTAGACACAATAATAGCTCAATTAATTACACATTTTACTAGTATGAGTACAGTCTGTGATATATTTAATTTTCTAACGCCAACAGTTTTACTAATTGTAGCAACTTTATTGCACATTTATGATCAATTCCATAGTAAATATTCTGATATAACAGGACCCAAATTTTCTTTTCAATTTATTATTTATCACCTGGTTTTATTTGAATTGATCCAGGCATGGAATATTCACCAATTATGTAAGGAAATAATCACCTAGTATGGGGTGCTGGAATGTGACCTTAAAACCCTTTAATCTTTATATACTTCGTTCTATTTCCTAACAGCTGTATTATTAATTGTAATATATTTCATTTTGGTTTATTGTTATCTATGTTACTTATACGTATAGTAAGCAGCTTTCCACATCTAAAGTAGGCCCTATTTATATTTTTTACTTGATAAAACCTAACCAGTTTCGTCAGGGCCACACTATTTTTTTTCACCGGGGACCTTGGTACCCTAACAACGCCACTGCTCTGACAGTGTTAACTAGGCTGCTATAAGGTGGAAGCGCGAAAAATGCTCGTGCGAATACGCCTGTATACGAGCGAACAGTTCGCTTCAATCCAAATATATTAAATTTTTTTCTACAGAAAATGATTTTTTTTGTGAACATCTTAATAGGGGAATATTAATGCTTGCAGTACCAGAGGTGGTTTTTTATGTTATGCAGAGTCGCTGAAAATTTCATTCCACTATCTTTGCTAGTCTCTGATATAATGGGGCATGTGTACTGAAAATTTTAGTTTGCGGGAAATTGACTTTAAAGAAAATCTTTTTAAATTTTTTGCTTACAGTTAATTAGAACTGTCCTGCTGCATATGATGGCCCTTTGGCCTCTAGCAGGTCTTCCAGCTTCTTTTTCACCTTCCTGGATGTCTGTCTCGCCTTTTTGGCCTGTCTGCATCGGCTATGCTCAGCTTATCAGCTTGCAGCCCAGTGATCATATTTTCCCCAGGGTTAATTTCCTGCTATTTCAGTACCCAACACTTCCCAAAATTGAATGTAATAACAGCATCATGAACCCTATTTTCATTTTATGCATGCCTAAAAAAAAAAAAAAAGTTTTAGGAAGGCGGTTCCAAATTATGCTGTTGAAACATTCATTTGGGTTCTGTCCATGCAGACATTTTCTTAGAAGGTCAGGATGAGCTAAGTCTCTAAAAATAGGAGTAGGAGGAGTAGGCCGATTCAAGCCTGATAAGCTCTTTGGACAACTGTAAAGAGACTCCACTCGTCCGCGTGACGTCACAAGATGGCCGGCCAAGATGGCGGGGCCCGTTAGTTCTTTTTCCGGCCAAGATGGCCGCCGTTCATTATTTCAAATTAAACATATATAACTGTTATTTAGTCTTTATTCTAGCTGTTATTTCACTTATATCCAACAATGTTACTCTGAATTTACGATTGTGTCCTATATGATGTAGATATTCCAGCTGCACAAATGTTGCAATGTAGCATATACACACATCCTGCCACCAGGTGTCTCCACCGAACAGCCGATGCAACGAGAAACTTCATCTGCGCATGCGCCGGCCAGAGATATTCCACTTCGCCACGAAATCTTCTATCCTTGTCTTGCGGGGGAAAACCCTACCCTAAGGCGTATTTGCACAGGTGTTGACATGTACGTACTTGCTCGGCCACCGAGACCCTGTGCGACATGTGCGATAACTTGCATAACTGTCGCTAGAGGTCAGCACACGGCAGAAGACATTTGTCGCTAGATGGAGCGGGTGTAGCTATATGCGTGAAATATTTCGATTTTTGCGAAGCCACTCGCGTGTTTGACCGGGAGTCCGACAGGTTACGAAATGGCTCCATTACAGAGCGATACAGCTTGGCTGGTGTGTGTTTGCCATCCACCATTATGAAAGCATAGCTGGTGGACAAAGAAAGTAGGGCGTCCAACACAGCGTTCGTATGATTGCAGAATTTTGTACAGAGTCTCAGGCTTGCAGCGAATTTCGTATGCATTTGTTCAGGTGTCTTGCTATCGATAAGGAATTCAGGTTGCGCCATATGCTCATTGCACTGCAAAACCGCCCCAGCGGGATACATAGAAATATTTCAGCATTCACTTCGGTTCAAGAAGAAATTATTACGAGATGAGAATAATTATTATATGTCAGTTTTCGTAGTACAAATGTAGGAAACATTTATGGTAGCCCGTCACTCGTGTTTTCAAAACGAAAATCGAAAATTTTGTTTTCATTCTGGGTGAACAGAAAAACTGCTTGAGTCTTTGTATTTAATTAAAAAATAGACCATGTGAAAGCGTAACTTACCTCGGTAGTGTTGAGGCTAGAGTGCCGAACGTCGCCGGTTCGAGTCCGGCCGCGGTGTTTTTATTGAAAAAGCCGTTCCAAATCGTCAATTTCAAAACGAAAATCAAAATTTTAGTTTCCACACCTAGAGAGTATGACACCAGCCTGCCTTGAATAAAAAATAAGTCGAAAAGCATAAATGTTTCCTTTTAACGTTCGATATGGGAAAAAAAAACCGTCATAAACTCCAGATATAAAACCGAGGAAGAATTCTATGTGTACCTGTTTTCATGAAATCATTTAGCGTTCTTGCCTCGCATTCGGGAGGACGGAGGTTCGAATCCCCATCCAGGCATCCATGGTTTCCCAAAATCACTCCAGGTGAATGGTGGGATGCTTCCTTCAAAAGACCATGACCGAATTCATTCCCATTCCTTTCCCGTCTCTAAAGACCACGTTGTTAGAGAGACGTTAAAAAAAAAAATCGACTGCCGATGTGCATAGTATCCCGTTTCTAGGGCGTCCAACACAGCGTTCGTATGATTGCAGAATTTTGTACAGAGTCTCAGGCTTGCAGCGAATTTCGTATGCATTTGTTCAGGTGTCTTGCTATCGATAAGGAATTCAGGTTGCGCCATATGCTCATTGCACTGCAAAACCGCCCCAGCGGGATACATAGAAATATTTCAGCATTCACTTCGGTTCAAGAAGAAATTATTACGAGATGAGAATAATTATTATATGTCAGTTTTCGTAGTAAAAATCTAGGAAACATTTATGGTAGCCCAATCACTCGTGTTTTCAAAACGAAAATCGAAAATTTTGTTTTCATTCTGGGTGAACAGATAAACTGCTTGAGTCTTTGTATTTAATTAAAAAATAGACCATGTGAAAGCGTAACTTTTACGTTTAAAACGTGATAATGAACCATGGAATGTACTAGCATAGCTCAAATTCACATCTATACAATGCAGTTCTGATATTCGAATTTGGTAGAGGGTGCTTTGCACAAAAAATAACCCTACAGACATTTATGAAGTGATTACATGTTAATCTCTCGACTGATATCAAACCAATCAGCCAGTAATTTTTTCCAGCCTGTCTTTGGACAAGAGCCCACTTGAAAATATTTGTGACAAAGCCTTTCCCACACCAAGGCTATAAAAATCAAAGTTTCTAATTTGACCATGGAATGGAACGAGGGGAGAAAGAATTCGTATAAGCACCAGTACAGCACATTATTTCTCTAATCTCTGCTGTCACTGGTATAAAAAAAATATTTCATCAGACTCGTAATTTTTTGCCAACAAGCTCAAACCTATATTGTCTGTCTATCCAGACCAATCTATGTATCAATTCTGTAATGTTTTCGTAAGCAATCACAAATTGAGTGCCCTTAGCAATCCCTTGTGACACATCAGTGATTGACTAGAAACAGAGAGATATACGCTGTGCCATGTACTTATCCACCTTTAACTGTATTTTACAGCACAGCAAGTATGTTCCAGGAACGAAACATCGTTTGTTAATCTTACTAATTTCACCCCTGCCCTTTGTAATAAAAATCGAATCAGTGTAAGGCAGTGCTAAGCACAGAACATGCTGATTCGTCATAAAATGCCTGTGGCCAAGGTGGAGATATAGAAAATTTACCCACTTACTTATAGAAGAAATCCAGTGCACTATTCCTAATTCTTTCACCAAGATCTACCCTAGCCTCGTCGCCAACATACGCCCAGCACTTCCCCAAACTTCATTCTGTTTCCAATGATTCCCAATCCAACCTCTGAACAGTTACTGACAGGTTACCTTTTGTTCGTGTGTTAAAGTAAACCAAAAATTCGCAAAGTCTTCTCCTAATCATTAACAGGGATTCCAGCTACCAAAATGTTCACTTAAGGTGGTTCTACTGCAGTTTTCCAAGAAAATTCTCCCTTTTTCCAGGAAAATATTTTTCAACCAATCAGGTGTCAGCAGAGTTCTCCATTCGGTTTAAATGTTCCCCATCTGACGCCAAACTTCGGATTCAGGACCAAGTGTGACATTTGACTGTAATTGCATGCTTTGTTCAAGTAACCACGATAAAGTTACCATAATGCTCTTAGCTAACTGATAGTTTCATGGTCATCAAACAGGCATCATAACCCACATTTTCATAGAAGATCCCCACACATCGACAAGTATCCAAAGGTGCAGACACTAGTTCTATTGCGCCGAAGATAGCACCCACGCTTGAACTGTCGTAAATTGTTAGGTCAAAGTGGGTGTTTGGATATTTTATCCATTCAGGCCTCATCATCTAAAGTCTAATGCCAGATTGTGGTCATTGTCAACTTATGCTCCATACACCACTCAGAATTATTTCGCCAATATCCATTCTAACAGCATTATACACCACATACAGCCCCTGACACTCTTCCAATGACATCCAGTCCAGTTCCTTTATTAAGGCACTTGTTGAATATTTTCCACTAATAAATCTAGCTGCTATATTTTGCACCTTGCATTTGATGTACAAAAAATGTGGTCTCCATACTACACTTATATATACAAGAAATGGTCTGACTGTGGGTTTGTACCCAAGTACTTCGCTTCTCTGGTACATCCCCTCATCACCCTCTCTGTTAAATGATTTTTATGTAGTGAAAAACGTGAGAAACACAATTCGTATGCCAACACAAACGGCGATAAACTGTAAAGAGTACAGTGAAATTGGAGATTGCCAAAGCCCTGAAGCAATGGTTAGAAGCACACGTTGATGGTGAGCATAATTCTATAACCATATATTTTAGACTCAAATTAACAGAGGAAGTAGACACACGCACACACTTGTACATGCATACAGCGAGGTCGACAGAACTAACAGCAAGCATCATGGAAACGATGAAGTGGGGCAGAATTGTCGTTCCCACTGATTAACTGGACAGAACTATCGTTAAAAAAAATCATCAGACAGACGAGTTTAAGTCAGGTATCACAATACTTACACTTACATGCACAAAGAGAGACGCAGATATACATGTACAAGTCTACAGAAAGTTCAGTTTTTTTTTTTAACAGTTTAACGTCCCTTTTTTAACAACGTGGTCTTTAGAGACGGGAAAGGATGGGGGCAAGGAATGGGAAAGAATTCGGCCATGGTCTTTTGAAGGAAGCATCCCGGCATTCACCTGGAGTGATTTGGGGAAACCATGGAAAACCCAAATCTGGATGCCCGGACGGGGATTCGAACCGCCGTCCTCCCAAATGCGAGGCCAGAACGCTATCCGTTACACCACCAGGCTCGGTAGAAAGTTCAGGACAACTACCTGCACCAACCATGGAAACAAAAAAAAAAAAAGTGGTGTAGTACTTTCTTGCCCCCATGACTGGCTGAAAAACAGAACTCTCCTTACATATCATCTGCCTGGCGAGATAGAGGGTGTGCAAACGATGGCATGTTTTCACCATACACCTAAGTATTTACATCATAAATAGTGTTCATCACACACAATTGATTACATTTACCATCAATACGTTTCCCCCCACACTGCAACCCTATCTGCCATTCATTAAGAGTGCCCCAGGTACCATGAGTTACAATAGACATTTGACTATCAGCAGATACAAGAACTCCTCATATTCATACTAGGTCTCAACCACAAATCCATACGTATCCATGCAAAAGCTCAAAGAAACAGGAACAGCAAATCATACATCCTGATAAATGAGTTTAAGGAAGGTATCACCATACTTACGCACACAGACACATATATCCATGCCTACAGCGAGCTCAATACAACAACCAGCCCAATCATGGAAAAGAAAAAGTGGGACAGAACCCCCATGGCTCATAACTGACCAAAAAATCATGAGTAACATATGTTCCAGGTACCATACTCTTCACATCAACATCATCTAATTTATCTCACACAACAGACCTCACTACCATCCAGTATCATGTGTGCTAGGTACAAAACTGTTCACATTAGCACCACCACATCTATCCCACACCTAAACCCTTACTGCCATTCAGTAACATTTACCCCAGGTACCACGAGTAGCAGTAGACATCTGGTCATCAGACAGATATCATAACTCCCATATTCATACTAGGTCTCAACCAAAAATCTGTACGTCACCTCACACAAGCAAGGTATCACCACATTTACGCAAAAAAACACACAGAGATAGAGATGCATACACACGTACATTTCCATGCCTGCAGCGATCTCGACTCAACAACTAGCCCAATCATGGCAACGAAAAAGTGGAACAGAACACCCATGACTGGCCAAAAATCATAGAAAGACACACACACACACTCACATGTCAATGCATTCACACAGTTCCATTCATCACCACACATAACTGGAGGAAAAAACTGAAGAGTTACAGGATGTGTGAAGTTTGAAATCACAGCCACATCTCGCCCACACCGCAACCCTTTCTGTCATTTAGTAATATGTGCCCCCATGTACCACGAGTAGCAGTAGACACTTGGTCATCAGACAGATATCCTAACTCCCATATTCATACTAGGTCTCACCCACAAATCCATATGTCACCTCACACAAGCATAAGTGCAGGAACAGCACATCATACATCCAGCATGTTTTCACCATAAACCTAAGTGTTTATACCATAAATAGTGTTCATCGCGCCCCAGTTGATTATATTTACCGTCAACACGTCTCTCCCACACCGCAACCCTTTCTACCATTCAGTAAAAAAGTGACGCAGGTACCATGAGTTGCAATAGACACTTGACTATCAGATCTCACCCACAAATCCATACATCTCAATACACTAGCACAAACAAACATAAGTGGAGGGACAGCAAAATCATTCGTCCAGACAGACGTGTTTATAGAAGGTATTACCATATTTACACATACAGACACAGAGAGAGACGCAGAAACACTCACATGTCCATGCCTTCAGCGAGCTAGACACAACATCCAGCCCCAATCATGGCGACGAAAAAGTGGGGTAGAACCCCCATGGCTCATAACTGACCAAAAAAAATCATCAGTAACATATGTTCCAGGCACCATACTCTTCACATCAACATCATCTCATTTATTTCACACTACAGACCTCACTACCATCCAGTATCATGTGTGCTAGGTACAAAACTGTTCACAACAGCACCAACACGTCTTTTCTGCCATTCAGTAACATGTGCTATCTTCGGCGCAATAGAACTAGTGTCTGCACCTTTGGATACTTGTCGATGTGTGGGGATCTTCTATGAAAATGTGGGTTATGATGCCTGTTTGATGACCATGAAACTATCAGTTAGCTAAGAGCATTATGGTAACTTTAGCGTGGTTACTTGAACAAAGCATGCAATTACAGTCAAATGTCACACTTGGTCCTGAATCCGAAGTTTGGCGTCAGATGGGGAACATTTAAACCGAATGGAGAACTCTGCTGACACCTGATTGGTTGAAAAATATTTTCCTGGAGAATTTTCTTGGAAAACTGCAGTAGAACCACCTTAAGTGAACATTTTGATAGCTGGAATCCCTGTTAATGATTAGGAGAAGACTGCGAATTTTTGGTTTACTTTAACACACGAACAAAAGGTAACCCTGTCAGTAACTGTTCAGAGGTTGGATTGGGAATCATTGGAAACAGAATGAAGTTTGGGGAAGTGCTGGGCGTATGTTGGCGACGAGGCTAGGGTAGATCTTGGTGAAAGAATTAGGAATAGTGCACTGGATTTCTTCTATAAGTAAGTGGGTAAATTTTCTATATCTCCACCTTGGCCACAGGCATTTTATGACGAATCAGCATGTTCTGTGCTTAGCACTGCCTTACACTGATTCGATTTTTATTACAAAGGGCAGGGGTGAAATTAGTAAGATTAACAAACGATGTTTCGTTCCTGGAACATACTTGCTGTGCTGTAAAATACAGTTAAAGGTGGGTAAGTACATGGCACAGCGTATATCTCTCTGTTTCTAGTCAATCACTGATGTGTCACAAGGGATTGCTAAGGGCACTCAATTTGTGATTGCTTACGAAAACATTACAGAATTGATACATAGATTGGTCTGGATAGACAGACAATATAGGTTTGAGCTTGTTGGCAAAAAATTACGAGTCTGATGAAATATTTTTTTTATACCAGTGACAGCAGAGATTAGAGAAATAATGTGCTGTACTGGTGCTTATACGAATTCTTTCTCCCCTCGTTCCATTCCATGGTCAAATTAGAAACTTTGATTTTTATAGCCTTGGTGTGGGAAAGGCTTTGTCACAAATATTTTCAAGTGGGCTCTTGTCCAAAGACAGGCTGGAAAAAATTACTGGCTGATTGGTTTGATATCAGTCGAGAGATTAACATGTAATCACTTCATAAATGTCTGTAGGGTTATTTTTTGTGCAAAGCACCCTCTACCAAATTCGAATATCAGAACTGCATTGTATAGATGTGAATTTGAGCTATTCCATGGTTCATTATCACGTTTTAAACGTAAAAGTTACGCTTTCACATGGTCTATTTTTTAATTAAATACAAAGACTCAGCAGTTTATCTGTTCACCCAGAATGAAAACAAAATTTTCGATTTTCGTTTTGAAAACACGAGTGATTGGGCTACCATAAAAAATGTTTCCTAGATTTTTACTACGAAAACTGACATATAATAATTATTCTCATCTCGTAATAATTTCTTCTTGAACCGAAGTGAATGCTGAAATATTTCTATGTATCCCGCTGGGGCGGTTTTGCAGTGCAATGAGCATATGGCGCAACCTGAATTCCTTATCGATAGCAAGACACCTGAACAAATGCATACGAAATTCGCTGCAAGCCTGAGACTCTGTACAAAATTCTGCAATCATACGAACGCTGTGTTGGACGCCCTAGAAACGGGATACTATGCACATCGGCAGTCGATTTTTTTTTTAACGTCTCTCTAACAACGTGGTCTTTAGAGACGGGAAAGGAATGGGAATGAATTCGGTCATGGTCTTTTGAAGGAAGCATCCCACCATTCACCTGGAGTGATTTTGGGAAACCATGGATGCCTGGATGGGGATTCGAACCTCCGTCCTCCCGAATGCGAGGCAAGAACGCTAAATGATTTCATGAAAACAGGTACACATAGAATTCTTCCTCGGTTTTATATCTGGAGTTTATGACGGTTTTTTTTTTCCCGTATCGAACGTTAAAAGGAAACATTTATGCTTTTCGACTTATTTTTTATTCAAGGCAGGCTGGTGTCATACTCTCTAGGTGTGGAAACTAAAATTTTGATTTTCGTTTTGAAATTGACGAGTTGGAACGGCTTTTTCAATAAAAACACCGCGGCCGGACTCGAACCGGCGACGTTCGGCACTCTAGCCCCAACACTACCGAGGTAAGTTACGCTTTCACATGGTCTATTTTTTAATTAAATACAAAGACTCAAGCAGTTTTTCTGTTCACCCAGAATGAAAACAAAATTTTCGATTTTCGTTTTGAAAACACGAGTGATTGGGCTACCATAAATGTTTCCTAGATTTGTACTACGAAAACTGACATATAATAATTATTCTCATCTGGTAATAATTTCTTCTTGAACCGAAGTGAATGCTGAAATATTTCTATGTATCCCGCTGGGGCGGTTTTGCAGTGCAATGAGCATATGGCGCAACCTGAATTCCTTATCGATAGCAGGACACCTGAACAAATGCATACGAAATTCGCTGCAAGCCTGAGACTCTGTACAAAATTCTGCAATCTTACGAACGCTGTGTTGGACGCCCTACTTTCTTTGTCCACCAGCTATGCTTTCATAATGGTGGATGGCAAACACACACCAGCCAAGCTGTATCGCTCTGTAATGGAGCCATTTCGTAACCTGTCGGACTCCCGGTCAAACACGCGAGTGGCTTCGCAAAAATCGAAATATTTCACGCATATAGCTACACCCGCTCCATCTAGCGACAAATGTCTTCTGCCGTGTGCTGACCTCTAGCGACAGTTATGCAAGTTATCGCACATGTCGCAACAGGGTCTCGGTGGCCGAGCAAGTACGTACATGTCAACACCTGTGCAAATACGCCTTAGGGTCGGGTTTTCCCCCCGCAAGACAAGAATAGAAGATTTCGTGGCGAAGTGGAATATCTCTGGCCGGCGCATGCGCAGATGAAGTTTCTCGTTGCATCGGCTGTTCGGTGGAGACACCTGGTGGCAGGATGTGTGTATATGCTACATTGCAACATTTGTGCAGCTGGAATATCTACATCATATAGGACACAATCGTAAATAATATCGCTGATTTCAGAGTAACATTGTTGGATATAAGTGAAATAACAGCTAGAATAAAGACTAAATAACAGTTATATATGTTTAATTTGAAATAATGAACGGTGGCCATCTTGGCCGGCCAAAGAACTAACGGGCCCCGCCATCTTGGCCGGCCCAAACGGGGGTGCGGCCATCTTGTGACGTCACGCGGACGAGTGGAGTCTCTTTACAGTTGTCCAAAGAGCTTATCAGGCTTGAATCGGCCTTCTCCTCCTACTAATAGGTTTAATTGTTGCAATAACGACAGCAGGAAGAGAATGCTGGTGAGAATAAGATTCTCGAGTTGTCTGAGCCCTATTGTTGTTGCACCAAGAATTTTCTCCCAATGGACACAATCCATGACATGCCTTATCATCAGTATAGGACTTATGGAAGAATATGCCCCAAACATCTCTCTTTATTGCCTCTAGATTTTCTTTATTTCTTCTAATTGCCTGTCCATAGTATACCTACAAGTTTTCTATTTCAATGTTAGTTAACCGACCCTGTCCGGTCAAAAATTTTGCATCTTCTAATTTTTTACCCCTAATGTCAACATTTAGTTTTCTGCATTGTTGCCAAACGTTTTTGAACATGATCCAGATATTCTGTTTTATTAATAATGGCATCTCCATATGGATTAGAGTTCACCGCATTGGTGTCACCATCTCCCAAATATTTGGTGTACCGTATGCCTCTTGTTTCTATGGACAGATGAAAGGTGGGCGTGGCACCGCAACACACGTGGTAGGAGAATGCTATTTAAATGCCCGAAAAAAATTTTCAGTGAAATCCTTTTCATCATACTTAAAGAATACCTTAATCTTTAGAAATATGATGATAACCGAAAATCGATTTTTTTTTCAACCTGAACCACGGGGTGGTCCCCTTAATAAAAAATTTAATATAATTTATTCAATCTTAAATACACCATCATACATAAATATATGTAAATAATATATTCATAAACAAGTAGTAAGAATTTTAATTACTGAGGACAGTGTGCTTGTATTCTCTAAGAAAGTCTTACTATGTTAGGTGCATAGCTTGTTTTTAATTCTAAACATGAATCCAAGTATTTGGGTTCTCAATTTATTTTTAACTGTTTTGACTGTTTTTTGCGTATCGTCCCGTGTCTAGAATAGTTCCAGTTTTTACGATGAACGATTATGACAGGTTGATCTGATCTGGCCAATATAAGCTTGATCTGTGTTTCAGGGCCGCATTTAAGCATAAGCTACATAGGCTGTAGCCTAGGGGCCCGCACCACAAAGCGGGGCCCGCACCACAAAGAGGGGCCCGCACCACAAAGAAGGGGCCCACCACAACCTACCACAGCCTGGGCAGGTAGTAGAGCTAAAAAAAAAAAAAAGGTCGCCCATAAATTTTTTAGGTCGAATTTCGAAATTAATTTAATCATCCAGCCACTGGCGACAGGGGGCCCGCACCACATGTATAGCCTAGGGGCCCACAGAGCCTAAATGCGGCCCTGCTGTGTTTCACCCTTAGGATGAATAAAATCTCTTGAGCTTGAAGAACTCAGAAGCATTAATAGAGCTAGGTATTAAACACGGACAGGAACGATGGTGCTATCGTGTAACTGTTTCAAAGGTCATACACCTCAAACTTGCTTACATACGAACTTGACTTGTATTTGAACCTTAAAGTTCCCTCTCAAAAAAAAAAAAAAACTCTCTACTTCGAAAGCATCACGTTGTTTACTATTGGTCATAGTATCTGTGACGGCCAGAGAACTTAATACACATTCAATTTATGAAACGGTTGAGCAACTCCACAGAAATAAGGTGCCAGAATAGTTGATTCGGTAACATATTTGGTCTGATGTCCACTTAAAATAACCTAATAACTCACGTACAGTGAACATGAATAAAGACCATCCACAAAAGTGGTCAGTAAAATACCTGAAAAGCAAATAAACCATAATGCATAAACTTTGGTCAAACAACAACATTAATGACAGTTTTAATTAAATTGAAATTTATGCTAAGCCGGAATGACAATTGGCATTCATGGTTACAGTAGAGACCATGAGTAATATAATTTTTTAATAGTTTTTTTTTTTTAGTTGTTTTCATTAGTAACATGTTATTGAAAAACAGATCAACGTTTTTTCAGCCGCAAAATTTATCGATATTTTTTTAACTACGAAAAGCAAACTTAATGACAGTATTATGGCTATTAATTTGGTAGTAGTTGCTTAGCTATTAAATTGTAGACATAACCACGAAATTCTACTAATGGTATCTCTGGTCGCTGTTTTGTGAATGAAGGCTAATACGTGACACCATACTTCAGCCTATAGGTATCGAGGTGAGTGGATGAGCTTACGAAATTATATAGTAGAAGATAAGGTTCATATTGGAAAACGTTTGTGTCGAGCCAAAGATGCTAAGAAGACCAAATGAAAACCTTTTCAAGTCAATGTATGAATCCGACAGACTCTTCCGTACTTAAGATAGTAATATAGTATCGTCTTTTTTGTAATTTTTTGAGAACAAGTAGAATGACCTTTGAAAGCAAAGTGCATTTTCTTTTTCTATGTTCTCAATTACTAGCGTCGGTAAAGATGTATAAAAAAAAATATTATCAAAGAGCCGCACTAATATCTTTGAAGAGTCGCATGCGGCTCCGGGGCCGCGGTTTGCCGACACCTGTCCTATTACTTGCTTCATTGCAATTGTTTTCGGGTTTCACTCTCGGATCTTGTGTCAATTCCTCTAGCATATTTTTTAAAAGTTTTATTTTCTTCGGTTTTGATATAGTGTTTTTGTTTTCTTTAACATCATGTGTTACATCTATATTTTTTCTATACTCATTGCTTAAAAGTGTTAATTGTCATCTTTGATCGTATGTTTCTCTTTGGTCTGTTGCATTTGCGCGGATGAATATTACGCAGTCGACATTGTCTCCATATTGTCTCTGATTGTCTCTGCGTCTGCAGTCGATACAGGTCTTCCGTTGGTTTTGGGTGTGTAGGGGAAGGCTTCATTTCTTTGCTGGTAAGTATTTTCTGCGGTCTGGTTTTTCTGAATAACATTAGTTTAAAACTTCAAATTATCAACTATATTGTTATAATTATTGTTAGCGAGACAAAATAGCGATATTTACATTCACTAATGGTTCTTTTAAAGTTGCCTATTGTTGCATAATTCTCATTTCTTTACAGTCAGCTTTGCTAATTTAGAATTAGCTGAAAACTTGGTAGTTAATTTATGGACAGCAAATTTAACTTTGTGGTATAAGTTATTTGACAACTTTTAATTCTGATATAGCTAAGTAAATAAATAAGTATTTTGGAGTGTTTTAGATTGTTTGTCTATAACAAATTGTAAACTTTTGTTGTGTCTGAAATATAAGTCCTAAAGCATTAAAATAGTAATCGACTAGTAATTAAATAAATAATCGTAAATCACGTTAGAGACAGTATTATTATTTATCCTTGAATTTTGATTTAGGCATATGCATAAATTGACACAAATTCTTCACAGGTTTGCCACCGGATAATGTTTTCTAAGGACAAGCTTTCGGTGACTTGCACTGCCGAAAGCTTGTCCTTAGAAAACATTATCCGGCGGCAAACCTGTGAAGAATTTGTGTCAAAGATACAACGGGAAAGCCTTGTTTCTCATATATGCATAAGTTTATTGACCTGTTCTGTGGTAATACAAACAAACAGTAATCGATTATTCGTTCATTCCATGCTGCATTGTTCATTGTGTACTAAGATGGACGATGCGTGTGTGAATGAAGAGAAGTACAACCGAATTGGGAGTACATTTTGTTAGCAATAGAAAGCAGACATCACGACGTGAAATATATTTTTAATCAATTCCCGTAAGGAATGTGTGTACCAAATTTCAGACCGACAGGACAATATTTGTAGGTTCTGACGTATTGGAGTGGACTGCCTTTTTACTATAGTAGGTGAACCGTCCATAAACGAAAGCAGCAGAAGTTAATTTTGTTGGAACTATTTAGCGGAGCACAGTTCTCTTCGTCGCTAATGGCCGCTTCTGATTGGTCGTGACGCAACAGTGCGTCTCTCATTTGCTGCGCATTAATCGGCCCGTTTGGTGACTTTTGGTATCTGTTCGGTGATGAATTTCATAGGAGAAGCCACTAAATTTAACGCTTAAATAAATTATTTTACCTTATTGAAAAAAATAAAAGTGAAAATTCACTTTTTTGTATTATAAAACTCGTTGTGCAATGTTTTGATTTGAAAATACATTTTTTTGCGTTAGCCAATTGCGAGACGTTAATTTTCCACTTGGTCCAGCACTGGTGATACTTTTCATACGGTGACATTTTTAATCTTACACTAATTGTACGTTTTTCTTGAAAGGTACGGTATGACCCGAAACGTGTGTGACAAATTTCAAATGAATATTACCATCGGTAATTCTTTAGCCTTCAGGTCGTTATACAGCCTGGACCACAGTGAAACTTAACCATATCAAAAGATATTGCGGCTACTCAGTTTTCATGTTGTATCTATCGCTATTATTGTGGTCCAGGCTGCATTACGATCTAAACGCAAACGGTTGTGGATGAAATTTTTAATTTTTTTTTTATAAATGTTCTATTTCGTATGCACGACGTTAATAGCAATTTCAGATACGCTAGTAAATACGGGAGAACAGAATAGAGGGCAAATGTAGTTGAGTGTAGAATAGGGGGAAGTTGGGTGTGTAGGGAAATTGCCACCGAAGCGTGTGCTCCATTGCAATTAAATTAAAATATTAATCAGTGGATAGGGAACTTACAAACTGAAGAATAATTACGGCTTTTCTCATTAAATCGAGTGCATTTCCAAGCCGACTTTATCACTGCGTTTTGGTTACTTCAAGTGCTTTCAATTATGGACGGTTCATCCAAAATAAAAAAAAAGTTTTTCGTTGTGATGTCTACATTCTGTAGCAACAGGCTACCAAACTAAAGTCGTAACAAATAGTTTAGTTTGATGATCCACGCACTAATAAGTTTCGTCCACCTTGTTATCTCACTGCCATGGTGGTGCGCTGACAGCGCCACTTTTGAAAATATGTGGGAGAGTGATGTTTTGTTTACAGTTTTGTGTATGATGAGCATGTGCATGTATTTGGTAAGTTTATTTATTTATTGTGCTTGTTGTATTTTTCTTTATGTAGGATTAATGTATTTTGTCAGTTTGAACAGCATCTGCTTAGATTTTAGTAGCCATTCAGTACCTGCTTACCATTTTTTATTGCTTTCTGAATTTGATAATTTTCTTGTAGAGTGAGGTTATTGTCTCTGTGGTTGTTGATTGTGTTGGTGTGTGATTGGGTTTAATTCTAGATGGGCATACCGCTGCCTCGCGACTGTTAACGTGACGTCACGTTCACGTACAGTCATCTGCGTAAAATACGTGTTATTACTCGTCGAAGTTAACAGCAGATAATTTATTATTGAAATGCGAGCTTCACCTGAAACATTGAACATCCGGTTGTGTTAGCGGACATCTGCGGCCGCTGATCTACCTTCGGGATATCAGTTTATGTTGATATTGTATAACTTTAAATTATTGTGACCGAGCGTAGCGAGGGCACAATACAATAATAAATGATGACTGTACGTGAACGTGACGTCACGATGAGCGAGGCAGCGGTATCCCCATCTAGAATTAAACCTGTGATTGTTTTGCGAATGTGGAGTGGTTGCTTTACTTGGTGCCCTCATGTGTTCTTTATATTTGGTTTTAAATTTTCTTCGTGTTTGTCATATTTATGTAGCTTCACAATTTTGAAATGTCAGTTGATAAATGCCTGAGTTTTCATTGTCACCTTTATCCAAAGTAATGTGCATGTTTTATGAGAGTGTATTTTTGGTGCAGTTTTAAACATCATTTTAAACCTTTGTTGGAAAAATGATAATTCTTCTAGGAAACATTGCAGAAAAATTTTGAATATCATGAGCCAGAACACACTTTTTTGTTTGTTTTGAAATTCTGTAAATATAAATTATGTCAGCACTTTGGCAGTTCTATCATTACTTTGGCGCCACAATCTTGATGATAAATTCTTTTAGTTTTCGATGAAACAAATTGAAAATAATGAATGAAATTTTTTGATATCTCACTTGGTTTTCGAGATACAGCATGTAAAAAAATCAATTATAGGTATAGTTCCTTGTGCTTTTCGTGACGTTCCTTCTTGTTTAGGCTATATTTCAACCTAACAGCAACAACTAGGAAGACAATAAAACACCTATAGTGCATATCCACCATGATTTTGGTGATATTTTTTTCTGGTACAGGCCGGATCTCATCCTAACCTCCTCACTTTTGAGTTACAATATCTCAAGAACTAAATGATTTACATACGAATTAGTTATCAAATTTGGCTGTAGCGAAATTTTACTCTTTGTCCAGGCCGCATTTCAACCTAGCCGCATCAATTTTGAGATACAATATTTCGAGAACTAAGCGGGACATCAAAAAAATTTATTCTTCACTTTCAATTTATCTCATCGAAGTTACATAAAAATCCATCATTCAATTGTGGCACCATGGCTATATAGAAGCCCTGCACTTTTTTATTTGAATGTACAAATTTTTTTTAAATCTTGGTAAGCTTTAAGTATGACTCTCTCAAATCCATCTCCACCTCCTCGTGGTGAGAGTCGGGGGAGACATTGTGTTTGGGCCTCGTGGAAATGACCCCCAGCCACTCTGTCTCTGCCAACGGAGCTCTGGTACAGTTCCTCTTGTATAAACACTATTTAAATATAAATATTAAGATGGTGGTAATCCAAACTATGTTAAAAAAACTGCTCTGATCATAATGCGGTAGTTATGTGTAATACAACGTTTTAGCCTTTTGTTTTTAACAAACATAAAAAAAACTGATGTTTAACCCTAATTATTGTTGTTGTTGAGGTTTTTTTTTCTTGTTGCTTTACACCTCATTGACATTGAGGTCATTAGAAGCATGAAAGGACTGGGAGACAAGGAAAGGGAAGGAAATCAGCCATGGCCTTTTGAAGGAACCATCCAGACATTCGCTGGAATGATTTGGGGAAACCATGGAAACCCCAAAATCTTGATGGTTGGAAAGGGATTTGAACCCGCGTCCTACCAATTGTGAGGGTAGAACATTATCACTCACCCACCGGGCTCGGTACCATACTTTTGTGTGATTCACATTGCTAGTATTAATGGATAAAAGCTAGAAAACGTTCTGCACAGTTTTTCTCAATACAAGTTACAAAAAAAATAAAAAGGTAAAAAATAAGATCTGGTTTCTACAGTAATACTGATATTCACAGTATATTGGTTTTTAAGTTCTTTTTAAATAATTTTGTCAACTATCCAGTCACAGTGTAGGCCTATATATGTAACAGGTTGCATGTATGAAATAGTTATGTTTCCTCATTAAAGTTCCATCCATCCACAGTTATACCTCCACTTCTGGTATCTGATTCCTGTTGTTACATCAAATGTCCAGTTTGATTCTGCTGTTTTTGTATATTGGACATGAATAATAATCTTATGCCTTGCAGGTTGCAAGATAAGATATGGTTTGCACAATGGCAGTTAAGACTTCAGTGCTAGTTGGTAGATCACAGTCTGTTTTGTCAACTGCCATTATATTTCATAAACTTGCTACAATTTACCTATAAATAGTAATCTTACAAAAAAAAAAAAAAAAATTATCTTCAGTAGGAAACCAACATTTTTTGTTTTTAAAAGTAACAATTTAATCATTCTTTTAAACAGATCTGTTATTCCTGCATTTGCAAGGTTTGTTTTATGGCCACATGACCTTGCTGATTTCAAGCATATTATACCCATCAGATTATATTACGTGGTAATTTAGGAAGTGAAGTGTTCATATTTGTTGTTGAAATGTGTAACTATGTTCTGTGTGTGACAAGTGCATTTTTGCTGGTGTATGAGGCAGAGATTGTGGATTATCCTGGCTTTATCCTTAATTGATGCTGAAAACTGCCTAATAACCGCAATGAGTACGTGAGGTCCTGGCTACCAGGACCCGATGTAGCTCCCTGATCCAGTGTGTAGCACTTCAGCACACTGAACTGCATTAGCTGGTTTTTATTTCCCCTTTCATTACTCTCGTATTTTTTTAGTTTAATTCTTTAGCTTCATTTTCATGCAGAAGACACTGTTTAATAATTTATTGACCTACATAGTGGCAATCAAGAGATTAAAATCTTCACTACAATGACACTGTTATATGCACTGCATAGTGTGTCAGGAGTTTTCTTCTGTAAGCCAAATGGTAACAATATTTCTCATCAAACCTACTTTCACATGGTCCCTTGCAACTTAATTTTAATTCCAAAATTACAACAACAAAAAATTAAGAAAAACCTTATAGTGAAACATTTTCAAAAGATAGAAGTGGTGAATTGCGTAACTAATTGTTAGTTTTGTAATTCCATCAACCAGTACATTTTGTCCGATAACCACTTCACTGATGGTGATTAAATCAAAAAGAAAAAAGATTCTATTTTTAGATGAGTGATTTCTAGTGAGAAATTTTTGGGTTCTTTCCTTAAAAATGCAAGACATTGTGTTTGATCTATATTTAATAGTGGATCAGAAGGATTTGTTATAAAAAAAATAAATTTGTAAGTTATTCCAATATAATGTGAAATCTTTATGAAAGTGGGTTGTTGGCACAATGGATATGTCATTTAACACTTTTATTGTGTAAATGACAAACGTTGCTGGCAACACTTATTTATTTATTTAGTGTTTAATGCTACATGACTCTAATGGATACCTGTAAAATGGAGCTTAAACTGCAATTATAATGTAATTATGGAACTTTTTTTAAGGAAATGATTTTGTAGATATAGCCTCTCCTGGCAGGTGAAAAATCTGCTACATATTGATCGCCGGTCATATCATCTGCAACTTGACATCAAGCCTATCGTGTTGCCAAATTTAAATTTACCATAGTTTCATGATAAGACATGGAGTGGATAATTCTGTACTATGTGCAATACGGTTTGTGCTACATCACCGCAGTCACAGTATGGCGAGTCTGCCAAGAAACAGGTGTGGGGAGTAGAAGCAGTACTTCCAGTGTTACATCTAATACAGTTTAATTTATTTCAAATAGGTCAAGGCAAGTTAAGTCCTGTAAGTTTTGAGCACAAATTACTAATTCACACAATGTTCTGTGGTGTTGACGATGCCCATTCTGTTAGTCAGCTATCTGTAAGACTGAAGAAGTTGAATGTTATAATCACAACAATTTGTGGGCAGGGTGCCGTATCTTCAGTCGTGTTTTATATTGCCTAATATCCCTGTGAATGAGAAGTACTGTATTATTCAGGATTCTCGACCATAGCTGGATAACGACCTTTTGCCTTCTGATGTGAGGTGGCAGAATGTTACTGAGCACTGGCAGCCACTGGAAAGGTGTAGATAGGAATGTGCCAGTTATGACGCTCGTGGTTTGGTGAGAGCTGTTGAGCCACACATTGGAGCAGTTTTCAGACGAGTAATAAATTAAGGTCAAGACGGTTCTTAATGTATTTGCATCAGCTCCTCATGAAGTTCCAGCCAGCTGTTGGAGTAGATTGTTCTGACTTTTAAGCTTGATGGTGGCATGTCCCTGTCTAAAGTTACTCTCAGATATTTTGGGGTACTGTTACATTTCAGCATCTGAGTCTCTTAACATTATTATAGTTGACCAGTAATTTATTTGTTTTGTTTAGATGGAATGTAGCTACTTCTGTAGACTAGGTTGTATGTGCCATCGTCGAAAGCAGGAATCCATTTTGTGAAGGTCGTGGATAAGGATTTCTTCTGCCTCTGTGAAGTTGGTTCTTTGCACTGGAAGGTTGATTATCATCAGCACATACGAACTTGCGAGAGATAGTAACTGGCAGGTCATGAGTGTATAGGTTAAAGAATGCAGAAGAGAAAACCAACCGTTGTAGTAGTCCATTGTTTAAATCTGCTCTCACTCAGTGAAGTGTACACGTGATTACTTAACATATTTTCCAGTTAAGTTATCATTTTGAAAGGGACAGCCTTTATCAGTTTGAGTTGCTGATTTTCTCTCCAAACTGTGTCGTAAGCTACCGAAACTTCTAGCAAGACAGAAACATTTTTCAATTTCTTCTGGTACCCTACTTTCAAATAGGTGGTAAGAGACAGGAACTGATCACTACTGTCCTGGCTGCCACAGAATCCAGCTTGTTCAACTGGGATCAAGGCTTTGATTGCTAGAGAAATTCTGTTCAAAATAAACCTTTCAATAACTTATAAGTGATACAGAAAAGCTATTGAACGGTAACTTTGTAGGAGATTTGGATATTTTACTTGTTTGAGTATGGTAATAATTTTTGTTCTCTTGAAGTCCTGATGGAGCCTTGCTGATTGAAGTATGGAGCTGAAGAAAGAAGCAAGCGAATGGAATGTATCTGCTCCACAGTTTTTCAGAAGCCCTGGAAAAATCCTATGTAATCCTACAGTTTCCCCATTTTGAATGATTTTTAAACCATTCAGAACCACTTGTAACGTGAATGGATGTGGTAGAATGTAGGTTGAGGTTGCATTTCATGCTTTTGCTGCTTCAGATATGACCCTTCTAGTGAAATGCTGGTCCTTTTGTTCTAGATGTAGATACAAGGTGATTTGCTATTGATGCCACATTAATGGATGAGAGTGTCTTTGAGGGTATTGGTGTAGAGTCTGATTTATGTAAGAGAAACCAGACTTTTCTGCTAGAGTGGTAAAATTCAGATTTTTAACAGTATTTATTCATTGCTCTCTTCTAGTATGGTCAAGAGATTCTACCATTTTGTTGCCTTCTTGTGAAAGCCGTTTTCCTTGAATTCTTCTCTAAGTGCTGCTTGACTCCTCAGTTCATCCGGGAATATAATCTTTCTTGAATCGTCGCAGGATAGCTCTCTTAATTGCCACTTTTATTAGTCCTACCTTGCATAATTCTCTGGGACTGCTTTGACCCATCTAATGTTAGCATTGGAATTACTTTGCATAGGCTTCCCAGTCTGCTCTCTGGAAGTTCCACCAAGATTTAGGAGTGGACCAGGTAATAGGTATATAGTTGCCTGTTTAATAGAATATAGTTCCAATCTGACCATGAGGGAAGTCACAGAGAACTTGTCTACAAATGCGGCAGAATATAGATGTTAAACCAGAAGAGGCGAAACTGGAGGGTCATACCTGTATATTGTTATGTTGTTAACATCAGACCATTTATTAGTTCGAACCCGTTGCTATCATTCTGGTTATATCCCCACAGTGCAGGGCCGGATTAAAACAGCGTGGTGCCCATAGCAAATGTGAAGAAAGAGACCTTGGTTTTTGCCGTCTGGGAGGTTAAAAAAAAAGTCGCCCATCTGGCCTGACGGAGTGGCTCCCGAAACTCCTAGGTGCGGCGGGGTCCTCCTAGATCCCTAGAAGGCGTGGGACCCATAGCATTTGCTAACTCCTGCCACAGTGTATGACAAGTGTTGAAATCTTTAACGATAATGCTATCTTAAGTGGGTCTGACCAAGCCGCAATGGGTGACTTGTTGAAGTTGGCAACCATAACGTTGTGTATTTATATTACAGAGGAAAAGTAAGTTAGATGATAATCTGTTGGAATGACCTTATAGAGGTATATTTGAATCTTAACATAGGTTACAATTCCATATTTTTCATGATGTGCTTTTACCTTTTTATATTCAGATAATTTCCTTCTAGCCAGCAGCTGCTTGTCGTTCTCCGTGTTAGTATCTTGCAGCATCACATCAGTCATAAGGATGGTTAGTTTTGTCATTAATACCATGGCCATGCGGCTCAGAAAGGCAATACGCTGTCACCCATATAACACCATTCATGAAACATAGCTTAAGGTATGCTACCATTTTTTTGTTTTTTGTATGTACTGAATTTCTTAAATCATAACTTCAGTATTACTTCTGTAAGCTTTAAGTGTGACTCTCTCAAATCCATCTCCACCTCCTCGTGGTGAGAGTCGGGGAAGACATTGTGGTTGGGCCTCGCCGAAATGACCCCCAGCCACTCTGTCTCTGCCAACGGAGCTCTGGTACAGTTTCTCTTGTATAAGCAGTATTTAAACATAAATATTAAGGTAATTCTAAAAAAGCTGCTCAGACCATACTGCTGGAGTTATATGAAATAGTATCGTTTCAGCCTTTTGCTTTTAACGAGCGTCAAACGTCTGATTTTTCAACCAAACTGTTGTGAGATTAACAGTGTTAGTATTAATGGATAAAAGTGGGATGTCAGTTTGTGTTCAACACAATGTCAACATTAGTTTCAAAGAAACAAAAAACCAAAATGTAAGATCTTGTTTCTATAGTTATACTGATGCTCATTGTATATTAGGTTTTAAGGTCTTGTTAATCAATTTTATTAATTATCCAGTTACAATGTGCATGTGAAACTGGTTGCATGTATGAAATAGTTATCTGTTTCCACATTAATGTTACATCCACTCACAGTTATACCATCATCTTATTATTTTGTTACTTGCCATTTTTAGTTTGATTCTCTTTGTCTACTTGACATCAATAATAATGGTATGCCTTGTAGGAGATGATTAGTACAATGTCAGTTAGACTTCAGCTCTGGTTGGTGGATCACAATCTGTTATTGAAGTGTCATTAAATTTCTAAAGTTCCTGCAATTTATCTACAAGTACTAATCTTCCAAAAAACAGTTAATGTTGCTTTATGATGTTCAGTAGAAAACTAATATTTTTTTCCTTTACAAGTTCAGTTTAAACAATGTCTTAAATACTGTTAATAACATATAATTGATATCATGAAATCAGCTTGGTAGGAACTGTTTTTGTAACATGCCTGGTCTGTTAGTGGTAACTTTTGGACCGAGTCTGTTAGATGAATTGTAGTCCTTGTGGTATTCAGAGAATGTGTGTTCAAATCAACACCTGGCCTTTTAGATGTCAGTCTTCCGTGTTTTCACGAAATTACTCCAGGTGAATGTTTGGATTGTTCTTTCAGTAGGTCATTTCTGTTCCTTTCATCCCTTTTTCTTCAGGCTCTAATGATGACTAAGAGCTGTAAAGCTTGAAACAAAAACATGAAGGTGGAAGAAACATTCTGGCCTGGTGCTTGGGAGAATATGAGTTTTTATCAGTTTTCTGACCCTTTTCAGTTGTTTTACCTAATCAGAGCAGGTGAATTCCAGTGTTATTAATTCAGAAGGCAGTGTTTCCCTCAATATTCTTCTGGATCTAATGAACTCATTAATGAACCATGAAGCTATAATCATTATTAACAAAATACCAGTTTGGTCACAGTGTGCCTCATGCTGTGATGTCACGCACTGGTCTTTGTTGAAAGGCTAGTAATGGCCAGAGAAGTTGCTATTAGAGATGATGTATATGTATTTTAAGCCACATATTAATTATTGTTTATTTATATTCGATTGATTTAGAAATAAATACACAGCATATTACTAAAAAATTGGAAAAGTAATGTGTGACTTTCATTTAAGTCTAATTTAGCAATTTGCTTGTGATAGAAAACTTTGATTTTCAAACTGCAATATGAACAGAGGTTGTGGTTTGGTTGAAAAAGTCTGGACCAAAATGACAACTGACAACTTTCTTACTGATTTGGTTTTATATACAATTTAAACTTCTTTCATCAACACCATGTTACCGAAGTAATCCATATGCAGTATGGACCATGAATAAAACTAATATTATGTAGTATTGCATAAGTACGTAAGATTCATAATTTATTTTTAATTTCATTGGTTCCATACTGCTGTCGTAATTAATTCAGTAGCATATAAGAAGTTACAACTGTATCACAACTGAAATATTTGCAACATTAGAAAATAAAAGTTATGAGCATTATATAATAACAGTTATATTTAGTGAAGCTGTTGTGAATAAATTATTTGCCATAATACTGCATTATAGCTGTCTTTTTAAAGGACTGAGAAGCTAGTAGTAGTAATAAAAAGGGATGGTCTGTAGCAAATTCTTATAAGTAATCTCTTGTGTACAATAAACGATCAAAGATATAACATGATGGTTTTACCAGAAGCATTATTGTTAACAGGGGGATATTGGTTATTATTACTCATGTAAGATTTGAGCCTATCCACTTTTCATGTTGGCAAACTACGACTATATTCCTTAGTCCCATTACTTTCAATTTTTGTTAGAGGTTGGGTTTCTGAAAATTTGACTTAGTTTTGTAGTGATGTCAGCGAAATAACTGTTCACTGACATTTAACACAATTTTTAGAGGGCAGTTACTATGTGTTTTTGCATACATTCTTAAGAAATAGTGCACATCCTGAATGTTGCCGGACTTTACAGAAGAAAGCATAAAATTCTGCTGTGCCTTACAGAAAGGAAGGTCTTTCCTTCCCTCTGGGATCGACAGTTTAACGTTAAACCATGGAGTGATCAGGGCAAACTCCATGTACAGCAAACTGCCCCAGAGGAAAAGTTTGGGTTAAAGACCTGTAAAAATTGCAGGCTATATCAAGAATCAACTTAGTGATCTATCGTAAAAGCAGGCATTTTTATACAAAACTACCAGGTTGCTTGAATACACCGCGCCTTGCATACCATTCTTTCCTGCTACAATTTTATAGAGCGTTTACACGGCTACGTTGTATGTGATTACGGATGTTGGACAGAGCCCGCTGAGCCATAATTCGGCTTGCCATGATTGCGTGTCGCACCAATCCTATTCCCAGCCTTTGTGCCGAAGCTTGTTATCCACCGCTTGTCATGCGGCAGCATCTCCTCATGGTACAACACTTTCTGCTAATATAATCAACATCTGACAGTCCTATTCACGAAAAAAAGAGCGTATGGCATTGTGGCCAGGGGGACCCCGAAGGGTAGTTCGGCCGCTGGATGACAGTGGATTTGCCGTGCATGCGCCTGTCGTGGCTACCCTAACCAAATCTGGTAACCCTACCATTTTGTGGATTCCGAACCACGGGGCGTCCTGGAGAACTTCACATGACAAACCAAAGCTTCTCCAGACGTGAAGGTCAGAGGCCGTAAAAATTTCAGCCGATACCTGGATTCGAACCAGGGACCTTCCATTCCCTAGTCACACGCCAGAACCAACTTTTTTGTATTTATTTTTGACCTTTTTATAATATCTTCGGGTTTGCTTTCCAAAATGTTTATTTATCAATGATACTTAGCATCCCTTGGACTTTTTGTTCTGAATGTTTGAGACTTGTCATTTATTTCGTCATGTTACATTGACCTTAATGTTACAGCGTTCTGTTTGTGGAAATTCTTTGGTTTATTTTGATCCTTCTAATTCTAAGATCGATTCGTTGGTGCTGTTTGCGTTTCAGATGGTTTTTCTTTTAACTCAGTTGGGCTCCTCTTGTTCCTTTGATTCAGTGAACCTTTCTTTTATTCTTGATGGGTTGTATAAAAGTCTTTATGTGGTTAAATTGTGGTAACTGAAAAGTTTTCGTTATTATATGCAGCATGCATGTGAAGTCTTTTTATATATATATAATTTTGAGTTTGGATTATTTCTTAACAAAAAATATATTAGCTATATATTCGTCATAGGTAGTCTTTTCGGTTTGTAAGATATAGGCTGGATTATTGCCTAGCATCCATTGTACCATATTATGTTTCCTTTCAGGATATCACAATTTGTATAATGAAAACACAGCCAAACCTGTTGCAAATAATCAATGAATTTATTGACCGGTTTCGACCCGCCTTAAGGGAGTCTTCTTCAGAAACCTGTAGATATTGTATATTATTAGTGCATCTGATATTAAACTTTAAGATATATACATGAAAATTTGTGGATACTCACTAGTTAAAATACATTACATAAATCTAAAAACACTTCTCAATAAAATAGTACACTTTTGTACTATAGTCACACATTAAAATATATTATCTGGCTAACCATCCGGCACATATCTCAATTTGTTGGGTTTCATTATTTCTTGGATACTCACAGTTAATGGGGAAGTTCTGTTGAGGAAGGCTATTATATGCCTTGCGTGTGTCCATATTCTCTGGTTTTGTTCATAAGTAATTCTATGCATCAGTGTGTCAGTATTCCCACATTTTCTGCACTCTTCATTCTGGGATGTGGTTTATTGGTTGAGATTTTGTCATTGTATTTTAGAGTTTAAGGTTTTATTGGTTATATTTTTACAGATGTTTTCCCAGGTGTATTGTGGATTTTTAACTTCAATTTTGTTCCTGTTGTTTGATATGTTGATTGTTTTGTAAATATCTTTGGTTGTCTTCTTATGTAAAGTGCGTCCTTTTGTCTTTGCATAGATTGTTTTCTCATGTGCGGAAGGATGAACTTTATCGAGGCCATGTTGAATGGAATTTCCTCAGAGATTGGATTGGTTTTGTTTATTAGGTTGTTTTTTGGGCCATTTATGGCTGTCATATATATATATTGTTTTAGGAAGTGGGCATAGTAAACTATTTTACTCAGTAAGAACACTTGTGCGATTTTAGCCCTCTGTATTGTATCCTATCACAGTGCTTGTTTATAACAACCCTGATTTTCGGTAATGTTATTAGCCAGTTTTTTTGTTATTATTTTAAGAATGTTCTTCTGAAAAATAATCCCTAATGTCTTACGTTTGTATTGATTAATCCCTTTGCATCGTATATAGTACAAAGTACAAATGATATGGGATAAGCCAAAATTTGTCTGTACACAGACACACGCACACACATAACATACAATCTCTCACATTTTATCCTTTCTGTGATTAACTACAAGATAACATAAGTGTACAAATTTGATAAAGAAAAAAAAATATTATTACAAATAGACAATTAATACCTGATTTATATGATTTTCCCTATATATATTTAAGAAATCACTGTGATTTAAGAATAACGTTTGGCTTGCAAATATTCGTCAATACTGTAGAAGCAGTGGTTGAGCAAGTACTCCTTCAGTAGTGATGTGAATTCAGTATTTTGTCTTACAGACTTTATTCTTTGTGGTAGTTTATTAAACAATCTAATTCCCATATGAAGTGGCCCTGACAGAAGGTAGTATTTGTTTGTGGCATATGAAAGTCTAGTATCTGTATATCATTGTTTGTTTGAAGTGTATACCTAGAAGCTTCTATATTTTTTAAAATGAATTTTAGTTTCCAGTATATATAAACAGGTCTGTTGTAGAATTTGCAACTTTCTAATTAAAAGTCTACATGAGGTTCTACTTCGTACTCCTTCAATAATTCTGATAATTTTTTTCTGCATTTTGAAGCATTTGATACTTTGTGGGGAGTTTCCCCAGAATATGATACCATACCTTAATAATGAGTGCACATACCCAAAATAAATATTCCTAATTTTTCCTATATTTGCTCATACCAGATATCTGTTGGTGGTGGGATATCTCTCATACTTATTGGGAACAGTGCTGTTTTCTTTTGGTCTAGTTTGGCACCTGCTGCATCTGTGAATGTTGTGATTATAGCCCGCATTATTGGGATGTCTTCCGCTGAAGTTCGGGCTATGCAAATATCTTGGGCGTATGCTCTGCGTGTAAAATTGTACCCATTCAGATTTAAGTCTGTTAAATTTTGGTGGCATTTCTCTAGAAGTGGCTCGGTCACCAGTGCTTATAGAATCATTGACATAGAAAGGTCGGTAAGACAAGGATGCCCCATCTTGACAGGTTTTGACAGATGTCCATCTATAAGGAGTTTGGAATGTGAGTGCGTAATGATTTTCTTTAGTACTTCCACGAAGGGGGATGAGTTTTAACACTGGAACGCCGGACGGGACTTTTTTGTCCCATGGCGAAATTCAAAGTTTCGCTGCTCCTGTAGTAGGGCTGTTGGGACCTCCAAACTTTGTGACTTTTATTTTTTAGAGCTAATCTTTATAATGAAGCAAGAGCGAGATTGGTAGGCCTATTGGTTCGGGAGAAATAACTCGAACACCCTAGAACGCCGGATGGGACTTTTTTGTCCCATATGGAGTTAACAGCGGTAATGCGTATAATTAGTTCGAAGCTGACAAAATATACAAGTAAAGTGTGTTTATTTGCCTTCATTATGAATCTGACGTGAAACAAAGGCTACTGACTCATTCGCCGGCGCGAATCCACCCTCCCCCTCCCACCTCCGCCGGTCACAGCGATACTTCCCCCTCCTTTTGACTCCTGTCGAGACATGTCAGTGCGTGCGGCGCGTGGATGGTGATTGACTACGCAATATTGTGCAATATTGTTTTGGTTGCGTTCCCTCTGTCTTCATAATGACGCGTCGCGTTGGTCTACGGCCTGATGAGATATTAGCCTTATTATACGAAAGTGATTGTGCTGAGTCGGATTGTGGAGAGTTATCTGATAAGTCCGAGAGTGACTTCGAGGTACCACCGAGTTCCAGTGAATCTTCAGGCGATGAATCTGTAGAAGCCGCAGTAGAACACAAAAAGAACACATCGAAAGGCAAGTGGAAATACGCAAAATAAAGACTCATAGACTTTTAGTTGAATTCTTTTTTTTATTTATTTATTTTGGGCCTACTTTGAACAAAGAAATATTTTGTAACATTTTTTCTGTCTTCCTCAGGCGTTCCTTCAACAAGTCAAGGCACTACTGGGAGACGTTCTTCGGATGAGCCAACTCCCACAGCCGACCCTGCCAAGAAGCCCCGTCAAAATAGGGATAGTCGTCAGAAAGAAGTAGGTGACGCTGCTGCTGATGGTGACCAATGTGTTGTTCCTGGAGGAACAAACAATAGACAAGGTGATGTTCCTCAAAACGCGTGTGCGAAAGGACCTATACGAGGTGAAAAAGGTGTGCTTGCCAAACTACCTATTGGTTCTGTTGTAGACGCGCCCGATGGTACCAAGTGGAAAGTGATTCAAACCAATGAAACATGTGCTGGCAGACGCGGTCAGCAAAATGTACTGAAAGACGTACCCGGCCCCTCACCTTATGCAAAAAGAAACATTATCAACGGTATTGCTACAAGCTCATGGCGTCTGCTAATTGATGATGGTATGCTCAAACATGTAAAAAAATGCACAGAGCTAGAGGCTAGGAGAGTTTTGCAAACAGACGATTTGTCTTTGTCTCTTAGTGAGCTGGACGCTTTCTTAGGCATTTTGTACTTACGGGGAGCTACTGAGTCCAAGGGCATGCATTCACTTGATGTGGTCAAAAAAGTACGGCTTTCCGTTTTGCAAGGAAGCGATGTCTCGCGACAGATTCATTGAAATCATGAGGTATCTGAGATTTGACGAAAAATCTTCAAGAACAGAAAGATTGAAAACGGACAAATTTGCTTGCTTCTCAGAGGTATTTTACAGATTCATTGCAAACTGTCAGAGTAGTTACGTTCCCGGTGCGTTCATTTCTGTCGATGAGCAGTTGTTTCCCTCGAAGGCGCGGTGTCCGTTCACTCAGTTTATGGCATCCAAACCTGACAAATATGGCCAGAAGTACTGGATGGCCGTTGATAAAGAGTCGAAATATGTGCTCAATGCGTTTCCGTACCTAGGCAAGAATGAAGCCCGTCCTTCGGATGACAGGCTAGGTGATTTTGTTGTGAAGAAACTTGTCAAACCATACTTGAACAAAGGGAGAAATGTCACTTGTGACAACTTTTTCACCTCTTTGCGCCTAACTGAAGATCTAAAATCCAAAAACACTAGCCTTGTTGGCACTGTCAACAAAGCAAGGAGAGAAATACCAGGTTGCATGAAGAAAGCTCGCGAGGAACTGTACTCCACCAAAGCCTTTGCCAAAGACGATGTAACGCTAACGGTTTATCAGGGAAAAACGAACAAGGTGTAAAGTCGAAACCTGAAACTGTATCATTTTACAACTTGTCTAAGTATGGTGTTGATGTAGTTGATCAGATGGCCAGGAAGTATTCTGTGAAAGCTAGTAGTAGGAGGTGGCCAGTTCACTCGTAGTACAATGTACTAGATTAAGCTGGTATCAATGCATGGATTCTCTACAAAACTCTTACCAAAGAAAAAATTTCTAGGCGAGATTTTCTGTTGCAACTGGGTGAGGAACTGATCAAAGCGAACTCTGACATACGTGGAGCACCAGTTGCACCTGATATGAATTGGTCAGGTACTGGAGGGCAGCGTCGACGTTGCCAGGTGAAGTTGTGCTGTAAAGAAGGTAAGAGCGCGTACAGTTGCAACACTTGCCAAAGACCAGTCTGCAAAAAATGCACTGGCGGTGTGTCCTACATCTGCTCGTCCTGCAAGCCAGAATCGGACGAAGACATGTAAACTGTTAGTTCAGTTGTAAAGTGCCGCTATTGATTTTACCATGATTTTCTTTTGTTGAACCGTTACCTCGGAATATTCTTTGCTAATTGAAGAGTTCTTCTGTTTACGCCTGTAAAGGAAACAAATAATTCCAGAAAAACTTATCATTAGAGAAATGAATACAAGTAAAATCTAAAAATAGTGCTTACTTACCTTTTAAATTGTTTTCTTCCAGTAGCCATAAGTTTTCAATTTTTAGCACTGGAAAAGTGTGATTTTATACCTTTGATTGTATCTGATTTATGACATACGTTCGAGTTTCCTGTTTTGACATTACTTAGGTTTGTAAACATCAAAACGTTGAATTTTGTGTCTTACCCGGGCAAATCGGTACTCGCCTTCACTGTGTGTTCATTCCACAGCTTTTTTTCAGTGTACTGTAATAATAGCCTTATAGATGATAATAAACACCGCTTTAAATCTTTTTTATCCTTTTTATTATAACTACAGCCCTAAAAGCCAAAATATTTCAGAAAAATACGCATTATAGCCTAATTTCTCACATGGGACAAAAAAGTCCCATCCGGCGTTCGAGGGTGTTCGCCAAGTCCCGGCGTTCTAGTGTTAAGAGGTAGTCATGCTCAATTTGATAGAATGTTTTTCAAAGTCGAGTAATAGTAATGCTGATGGAGGTTACTCGAATGCTGCTGGAGTTTGTTTTTCCCCATTTATGTATGATATTGCGGTATTCGCATACGGTATTGAGGATGCTGCGTCCTGGGATGGTACTGGTTTGGTCCTAAGATTTTCATCATAAGGAGTTCCATTTTAGTTATGAGGATTTTTTTAGTACTAGACAACCCGTGCGAAAATTTCGCGAATAAAATGCGATGAATAGTGCGGTTGAATGATTGTAATATATTGAAAAGTAGAACCGTATTATTGTAGCAAATATTTTTTTTTTTTTAGTGTTTGGTACGCATCAAAATACTCGCAACATATTATGAAACAATTAGGAAAATTTAAAACACTCTTTATTTATGACAAACTGTCACTGACCTTAACAGAATAAAACCAACCTGAACAAAACGCACACAACATATCAATATCTCTGACATATTTGTTGCTGTGCCAATAAAATGTTTACAGCAAAACGACAGTGTTTCGTAACAGAAGAAGAAAAAAATATCCGAAAAGCTGCTTATTACATAAAAAAGTTTATTGACATCTCTGTGATATCCGTTGCTGCAATCTAGAGACTTGGCTCTGAACAGTCTCATACGCGCTACAACTTTAAGGACAAAATTTCTTTCTTAATTTATGATTTTACATAGCTGGAGACCTAAATTTTTAAAACGATCTGTCATTTATCGATTTCGGCTAGGTATCAAAGAAGATAAATGGCTTGTAATAGAAAAAAAAATACATTGTATAAATAATATTGATACTTTTTCCCTTTAAGAGACGAATTCCAAATAAAAAAAAACATTTTATAAAATGTGGTGTGACCAAAGCAGCCACCTTGGTCTTTAAAATGATGCCTCATTTATCGATTTCGATTAGTTATCAAGCGAGGTAAAAAAAAAAAAGTTTTGAGAAATGATATCTTTGCTCCTTAAGGGTTGAATTTGGTCAAAGTTTTTTCTTATAATATGATATGACCATAGCGGATAATTTAATATTTAAATCGATACCTCATTTATTGATTTCGGTTAGGTATCAAGGGAAGTAAATAGCTGGTGACAGAAAAATGCGTGTAAAAATATTAATATTTTTTCACTCTAGGTGTTAGAATATTTAAAAATTTCTTTCTTAAAATGTGGTAATGGAACCGAAGACATTACCGAGACCTCAATCTTTTAAATGATACCTCGTTTATCAATTTCATTTGATTGTCAAGGGAGATAAATGGCTCGAGATACAAAAAACGCATTTTAGAAAAATTGACATTTTCGCCCTTTAAGGGTCGAATTACGAAAAATTCCTTTCTTAAAATATAATGTTACCACGGCGGAGACCTTATTCTTTAATATGATACCTCATTTATCTATATCGGTTAGATATTAAGTGAGATAAATCGCTCGTGACACAAAAATGCGTTATAGAAAAATTTATACTTTTTCCATTTAAGGGTTGAATTCCAAAAACATTCTTTCTTAAAATATGATGTCGCAAAGCTGAGACATTACTCTTCATAATCCAACTTCATTTATCGATTTTGATTAGATATCCAGGAAGTTAAATGGCTCGAGATACAAAAAACGAATTTTAGAAAAATTGACATTTTTGCCCTTTAAGAGTCGAATTACGAAAAATTCCTTTCTTAAAATATAATGTTACCACGGCGGAGACCTTATTCTTTAATATGATACCTCATTTATCTATATCGGGTAGATATTAAGGGAGATAAATCGCTCGTGACACAAAAAAGCATTGAAAAAATATTGATACTTTTGCCCTTAAAGGGTTGAATTCCGAAAAATTTCTGTCTTAATATATGACGTCACTAAAGCGGAGATCTTAATCTTTAAAATGATACTTCATTAAACTATTTCAGATAGGTATCCAGGGAGATAAATGACTCGCAACACAGAAAACTGAATTTTAGAAATATTTACATTTTTGCCCTTTAAGGGTTGAATTCCGAAAACTTCATTTCTTAAAATATGATCTGACCAAGTGGAGACCGAATGCTTTAAAATGACACCTCACTCATTGATTTCGGTTAAGTATGGAGGAAGATACAGGCTTGTGACAAAAAAATACCTTATAGAAATAATATATATGATTTTAAATATCTGAATTCAGCAAAGTTATTGGTCTTATTTCGTTGATATGTTTGATTTGATTTCCTTTGGGTACAAGCTTTATGATGTCCTCTGTGCAGGTGGTGGAAAGATTTGGCTCGGTCCATAGGTCATTAAGAATCTCCGAAAACTCATTTCGTAGCATGGACCAATAATGCATGTTAAATTCAATGGGTAGTCCATCCGACCCCTGGTCTCTTTTCCTCTTGCTTCTTTGGTTATCGATATTTGAATTTCGTCCTGGTCAAAAGTTGTTAGAGCTGCCAAATCTTCCGCATTTGCTATGTTACCTGAGTTGGATTTCAGCTTGGTGATTGCCTTTGTACCGGTTGGGGTTGACTTAAAAATATTTCTATAGTGTGCAGTAATTTCTTTAGTTATATCTCTTCTGGTTTTGATATTTTCACCATTTTCTTTTGTTGTGTTGGTTATTAAGTTTTCTCTCTCCTTTTTGTGCTCCTTATTGGGACATTCCTTTGATTGCAATGTCTGCCAGTTTATTATTATTAATAAGTTTTAATTGCTATGGAGCTAACACTCCGGTGTCCACTCCCCTGCCATCTAATTACCCCCTTTTTTAAAATTATCTTTTATAATTGGAGTGTTAAATTCCTCCTCCATTTACTTTTCAGGTTTACAAATTTTAATTTTAAATTCCTTAAGCATTTTTTGGTAAATTATTCATCACTTCACTTGGTAATTTGTTCCAGTCCCTGACACCTTTACCAACAGAAGAAAATTTTCGCACTCCCTTATGCATGAAATTGAGTGCTGGCTTGTGGTTATGGTCGTGTTTCCCCTTCCAAGCACTGTTCCTATTTCTTTGACCAATATCCCTCTACACCCCATCAACAACATATGCCCTGTACATTCCCAGCACTCTGTTCACCCTCCTCCTCCGACTCCCACTCAGCTCTTTTTTTATCACATCAGTTACTGACTGGTCCTGCGATAATTTGCTCAAACAAATCTAGCTGCTCTTTTTTGCATACCCCCCAATTCCTGCATTTGATAACCAAGATGTGGGTCCCAAACTACACCATCATATTAAACCAATGGTCTGGCCAAAGTTTTGTAACCCAATTCCTTATCTTCTCTGTTACATCCTCTCATCACCCTCTCTCCAGTATATGAAGGATTTTGCAACCTTTTCCTACCACCTGCACAATGTGCTCTGCTCAGTTAAGTTTGTTATCAAACGTTAGGCCAAGATATTTACACTTCAAGCTTTCAACAAGCAATTCTGACCCCCACCTATAATCATAATTGACCTTTAGTTTTTTATCTGTGTACCTTATAAGCTGATTCTTCTCGGTATTTAGCTTCAGTTTCTAGCAGTCGTACTGTTTGGAATGTGATGGGCGTATGCAGGAACATTCCTAGCTTTGGACTTTATAGCCTGAAGTTGTTAGATTTTATTGAACGTTCTAGTTCCAGACTAGTCAGAAGGCTAATGTCACATCAATGTTTTTGTTACTGCAAAAACTATAGTGAAATGCACAGGGGTTAAGGGATTTATCCTAAATTTAGTTCAAAAATAGTCTCTTCATCTCTCGTCTATGATACACTTATAAAACAAACTCCATTAGGTAGATTAGATTTAAAAGATTTGCTGCTTTATCGTCTGTAGGGCTTCGGGATTGGAAATGTTACGGTTCTCCCTTTGCTGTGACCCATTCTAAGTACCTAAGTGCAGCAGTGAGGAGTGACATGACATTTCCTTTACTGTTGCTAGTCTCATTGCTTTTTAGTTTCCTTAATAAATTTCAGCAGGATTGCATCTTTGTGACATATTGGTGATAGCTTTCCTGGTAATGCCCTGTGCCGACTGTTGCCTGATTGCTTGTTACATCCCCGGTACCATTGGCCTCAGTGCAAATATCAATTTTTAAGTCTTTTTTTCCCACTTTCTTTCTCCAGTACTTCTGTACCTCCAGCATGTCGCTGAGTCTTCTGCCTGGAGGATTGTACCGTATGCAGAATTATCGCTTGGCTCTCAAATGACGTTGAGAACTGTTGAAGTATTTCTATCCATAGTCTATACTGTTGATGGCCATTTGAAGTAATATCTGCTACATGGGACGATCGTCCTTCGATGCAAAATTTTCCTTTTTTTCCTCGCTTCACACATTGGGCACACATTGTGAAGGTTGCCCCTTTATTATCACCCGGAATCCTCTTCGCTACAATGGAACCAAGTGTTCTTTTCTTCGTTACAATACTTGCTGAGGTCTGCTAGATCTCTACATTTTATGAATTTAGGTACTACTAGAATGTCTAACTTTTATTGATTGGAAGCCCAAATATAGTCGCTGTTTAGCAATAATTATTTGTCTATATTGTAGATTAACTTCCGCCACGTAATGCTCAGTGTCTTTGTCCTTAGGACCGATTCTGAATTTTTTGGAGAAACCTTTCTCTTAAAGGGCTTTACTTCCTCTTGCCTGAAGGCTACGATCTGGTTGCGCAGTGGTTGAGATGCATGCTTTTAAAAATTAGCAGTCTGTCCCCGTGTTCATTTCCCGGTGGGACCAGGGAGTTGTGTATGGTCATATGAGCTATGCCAGGACGTTCCGTGGTTCTGATTCCGCGTTAAACTGTAGGTTCCAGAGGAAAGGAACTGGCTGTCCTACGTGTGACATATCTTTGTATGCCTTGTTTGAGAGGATCTAACCAACCTTAGGGATGTGGACTAGTTATTTTTATTTTTGTACCTCAAGGTTTTGGTTGTAAACACAGTGCTTTCTTTCATTCCATTTTAAATATTATACAATATTATTTGCAGACTTTTTTTCGCGCAAGTCCCCCTTGCAATTTAATATTTCGAATTTTCTTGCTCTTGATCCTTATTTCGTATTTTTTTAGGGCCTAGACTCAACTTTAATTTCTTTTAAATTTCCCTTGTATCTTTCTGATATTTCAATTAACTGAAAATAGTACCCGTCTGAATTTTTGAGCGCTCTCATTAATCCATCCCCTTGTTTTTGTGAGGGTAATTCTACTAGAAGTTTTTAGAGTGTATGTTTTACAAGATTTCGAGATTTCTGTATTGTTTTCCTTTCAATTTTAATTTTGTAGTTTAGTTACTCTCTTGATAAGTATCGTGTAAGCTATTGTCAATTCGTCTATTTTTTTTTCCTGCAAGGCCTACATTCAGTGACGGATTTTCGAATTTTCCGAGCTGCCGGGGAAAAACAAGTTCATTTAGGTAGTTAGGTCTTGAAAGGTACTTTCCAAGCACCAACCACGTACAGTTTCGTCAACTGCTGGCATCTTTCCCGAATCGGTGCTAGATATATTATGTTGTTGCATGGAAAATGTCATTTTATGTGGAGCTCTTTTAGATTCTGAAGACCGCCTATAAGTTGACATTTTCTAAAGAGTTAATCAAGAGCTCACAAAAAATGTGAGTATTGCGTAGGTGTTAATTTTGGGTTCCTTTGTAAGCGATTGTGAATGGTTTGTCAAGATTGTCAAAATAACAATTTTACTGCTGGTAAATTCTTAGTAGATTCACTGGAGTGGGATTTGAGTGTAGATTACGAGAGCATACTTTTTTATTTTTATTAATTTAATTTATTTAAATTAATTGGCAATTCAATGTCCGGAGCCTTGCAATGAATAGGCTGTTGTAATAATGCAGAGAGTTTGGGGAAATTTAGTGTCATGGGCTATAGCTTAAGCTGGGCACAGTTAATCAACTTCGTTAATCATTAATCCTCTGCTTAAAAAGTTAACTTCGATAATCGTTAAAGCGTTACATTTTTGAAAAATTAATGCAAGTTACAGTTATCCGTTAAAATTGGCCATCAGCAATATGTCTACCCATCTCTAGAAATTGGGTTGTTCCTGGGGTTCTATATTTTAATCAGCTTCTCAAATGTATCGGATTCTACAACATGTAGTGGAATCATGTTGGCAACGAAAAAGTTTACAATGCATTGGTCCACACCAGCTTGAGATACGTCACTATCTGTGACTACGATGCCAAAAGATTCAACAATGCTTTGTCGACGCAACGTTTTATTAGCAGATGGAGATAAAAAAATACTTTAGCTGCTATATACACCATAATCCACAACACTTAAAGAAAGCTTTGAATTGTTTTTACTTATCCCACGAGTTGATACTGCTTCTAATTTTCTTCGAACTGTAAATATTTGGACTATGCATCCTTTTCATGTGCTGTAAGGTAGAAACTTGAGTCTTGACTGTAGAAAGTTTAGGTAAACACAATTTGAATTCATAAATCAATTGTTCTTCCAATCTTTATTTAAACGCAATATAATCGCATAAATATAGCCAAGGATTTTTAATTTCCTCGTTATTGCTATCGTTTCTGATTTCACTAACAGTTTATAGAACTTCACTTTCCATGATTAAATCATGTAACGAATGTTAATTTAATTTATTTCACTAGCAAACTGCAACAAACTAATAATTGACATTATATTAGCAAAAAAAGTAATAAAACTATCAAAATCAATCACTGATCGAATTTGAAATGTTTAGTGAACACCAATTTGCAGACTTAAATACAAACCCTCCACAACTCTAGCGTTCCTGCCCACACGCACACCAAGCCTAGCGTGACAGTTATATATGCATCACACTCGCACTCCGCATTACCTAATTCGTTCAATATTCGACTTGATGAACATACCAACGTGCCATGGCGCGCAATTCAAACAAACGAAATAATGGCAACAACCAGTGTAATAGACTGAAGTTAATGGAAGTTAAAAAGAACTTAATGATTTTGTAGTTTAACTTAAAAGTGAAATTTTGTTAACTTTGTTAATTAACGGATTGACGATTTTCTGTCCAGCTGTGGCTTTGCTGATGATTTGGTAGTGCGGTGACTGAAAGGTCAGATTGCAACTGCTGGGATTTACAATGTGAGAATGAGGAAGATTTGGACTAAGGATTGCAGTGTGGGAGGACTGTTGAGCTGAAGTTAACTTTTATAGTATATGGTATATTTTGTTCCCCTTTGTTTCCGAATCACAGCTTGTATAAAATATCTAGTGGCTTCTAATTGTAAATGTAACACAGTAACAAGGTATTAAGTAAACTCTGTGTATTATCTGTCTTCCGTTGACCATGGCAGTTTCACTGTGTTTAGCATCAAATGTCATTAAATATTTCCAAGTCTTGTCTGCTAACGTCTAACTGACTGTCGCTACACAACACTTTTAATCCATAACACCCCTGGCCAATTGGGGTAAAAAAACACGCTTGTTGTGCGAGGGACTTTTTCTGGTGGATCCACAGTAATCTTCTTAACAAAGGGCAGTACATTGGCAACCACTGTCAAGCCTATAAAAGTTAACACTTCAGTGTATAATGGTCACAAAACAAAGATCATCTTCACTGTTAATCAATTAAACTTAATCTTAATCATCAATATTTTGGCAATAGACATCTAATTATTTATCAGTAAACAACAGTGAAATCTGTTTTTAATATTTTTTATAATTTTTTTCCGGACAAATGACATACTTTGATAGACCGCTTCTTGAATAATGGTGGGTATCAATTACAGGAATTGGAGGGGCTACAGAGAAGGATTGCTAGAATTGTCTTTGGAAATTACCGCAGAAAACAATCGGTAATTGATATGATAAAGGAGCTGCAGTGGGATCCGTTGGAAGATAGGAGGAGGGTGAAGAGAGTCATGGGAATGTTCAAGGCCTATATTGGTGATGAGTAGGGCCCGGATATATATGCACGTAAAACATCTAATATATGCATGCAAATATGCACAAAAAAGTCCTAAAATATGCACTAACAATTAAAGAATATGCACTAACAATTAACGAATCTACACTAACAATTAACGAATATACACTAACAATTAACGAACATGGACTAACTATTAAAGAATATACAGTTATCAAATGATTTATTTTATGTCAACTCACTGATATACACGTTTCATTCCTTACAAAATGATGAATCACAATATGTTACCAACAGTTTTTCAATGTTTTCAGGGGTCAAAGATTTTCTGTTGTCAGACAAAATTAGTTTATAAGCCGAAAATGATCGTTCCACGTCAACGGACGTTATTGGGCAATACTTGTACGATGGTGCTGACTGTTCGGAACATTCATCTGGCAAAGATTGTGTGGTTCCACTTAAATACGTATTAATTGATTGAATCTTTTGCAGACCTGGGTTTGAGTCTAACACCCTGCTGAGTTTAGATTTAACTTTTTCTCCAATTTCACCAGGGACGGCATTTAAAGAAGAAATTGTTTTGTGAAGCAACTGAATAGACTCGTGAAGGGGTGCACCGCTAGTTTCTAGACCCTTAATAGCATTAGAAAGTGACGAATAGTGTACATGGATGAAATTGATATCTCGATATACAGTATCACAATCAAATGCGCACTTTGCTTCACGAACACACGCAGCACGATCGTCATGACCAATACTTGTAACCACATCTTTCACTTGATGAAAGTTCTCCTGGTAGAACAGCACTGCAGACAACCAAGTTCCCCATCTAGTGAGAACAGGTTCCGGTGGAAGAGGAACCTCAGGCAGACGATCCTTATAAAACTGTACACGCGCTGGTGCTTTTAGGAACACTTTTTTTCCACTTGAAATTACTTTGTTAACTGAAGGAAATAGAGAACGTATCTCTTCTGCAATGCGATGTAATCCATGCGCCAAACATGTAACATGGATCAGATTGGGGAAAAACACTCGAAGCGACTGACCAGCTTTTAACATATATGAAGCTGCGTCTGTGATTAAAACACGCACCTTGTAACAATCACTCTCCGATTCAGTAGGCCACAGAAGTCGCAGGGAATCGTTTATAAATCTTGCAATTGTACTGTGGTTGGTTTTCTCTAACACTTTGGTTGAAAGTAAATGTGGTTTTCCGGGTTCTTCTTGACATAGTTTGCCCACTATAAAGTTCGCTACGTATCGGCCACATGAATCGGTTGTTTCATCTACCGATATCCAGACACAGTTCCCTCCTATGTCAGACCGAATTGAATCCAGGACAGAATCGTGTAGAGAGAGCAAATAATTTTTCCTGAGGGTGGATTCATCCGGTATCCTTTGATTAACACAATACTTTTGAAGAAATGCTCGTAGATCTGGATTATTCAATTTATGCAGCGGGATATTGCTGCATACAAAAGCCTTACACAGGTCAGCAGAGAATGTATTAACAGACCGTGATACCTGAGTTAAAAGTAGCTGTTGCGTGTTCCTATTCTTTTCTTTTGACCTGAGATGTACAGCTGTTTTAGAATGCTGTTCAAGTTGAAATTTTTTCTCACATTTTATATTCTTCTCACATACTTGACAGTACACAACTTCACCGTCACTAGAATAGTCACTGTTGCCTGAAATCCACTGCTTAATTAAAACTGATCTTGTGCATTTTTCTTTAGGCATTTTTGGAGTCAGATTAAAGAAACTTAATCTTAGCACACGAACACTCCTGTCAACACAAACTTTGAGAGGCTACTGTTTTTGGAAAGGAATGTACACGTCCCTTTAAAAGTACGAATCCCTCAGGTCTGGAAGCCAGGAATCTGTTCTCAGGAAAATTGGCTCGTACCGCAATTAGGGGAATATTCCCGAAAAGATTAAAGAAAACCGCTGGCCTTCCCGGTAGTTGTCGCACGAATAAACACACTGGTAGATAACGAATATTCCAAGTGGGGGTAAATACTTGTGACTGTCGTCTCCTCAAACAAGAATTTGCCGCCTGAGGGAGAATAGAGCTATTCTTTGATTTTGCCGACCCCACCCGCCCTTCCCGTGAATGTTACCGCTCAGGGCAGTAGAGAAGGTCGCCGCCACACAAATTTTCCATTTGCAGCACCTCCAAACATGTCACTGTGTGAGTTTGGATAAGGTAGAAAATTCTCTACATGTGAATGCCAGTACAAAAAAATCCTGTTTACTCCAAGAATTTAACTTACTTGTTGCGGTTGCCAAGGATGTCCAACATACAGGTACATTAGGCTTTACAGTTTCTTCAGAAGTATCGGATATTCAGTTATGAGATGAAATAAAAGCTAAAATATGCACATATCCATAAAATATGCACTAACCCTCAAAATATGCATTTGCATATGCGCATATGCTTTTTTGAAAAATCCGGGCCCTAGTGATGAGGCAGGGAAAGGTATTGGTGGGAGTATAAAGAGAGGTGCGTAGAAGGGTAAAGATGACCGTGTCTACAAGCAGGCACTTGATTTCAGGCATAAGGGTGTGGGAAAATTATTTTCCTAGAGAAGGTTATCAGAGATTGGAATAAATTATCATGAGAAATGATGAATAATTTATCAAAAACACTGAAAGAATTTCAAGTTCAAATGAGTAGAGAGCAAAAGTAGGTGGGAAGAGGAAAGCAGAAAGATGGGTTTGTAGGGAGATCGCCACCGGAGCGTGCACTCCATCGCAATTATATAAAATTACATTAAATCAAATTAAAGCATGAAATTGCCGCCCCTTCAAACATGGTTTTGCTGTCCCTTGAAGTTGCTGCATGGAGCAAATACTCAGGTTTGTACCTTCCCCCCACCCCTAGATCAAGCATTGCTGACATTCTTATGTGTGTCATTTTCGGATTTTGAAGTTACTCTTCAATGTAAAGTGACAATTGTTTGAATAGTTTTCAATATCCATGGCTGAAATTAGCTCGATTGTGAAGAGGTTCTGGATTTAACTCGCGACAATCTAGTGATTAGGAATCATGCACCACCACCACCTTTCTGTTCCTATTTTGCTGGGTGACAGACGAATGGTGAACATTTCTTACATCAGCGCAGCAGGAACTACATAAATCCATCGTGAGCCGCCGCTTGTCATCAGGCGGCATCTGCTCATGGTGCGACACTTCTGGCAGTCCCGTTTACGATGCAGTGACTAACCTAAATTACGAAAGTTTTTTGTACCGTCATAGTGCGACTAAACCCCTCAGCATCTGTACAGTGCTGTTTTTATAAGAATATGGGTATGGGTTGCCCTATTTTTACCACCAGGCTGGAGTAAATCTTCGCCCTGGCTTTTAAAGAAACCTAGAGCTGTTTTAGACCTCTCTCGGAATAACAAATTATTTACCTCCGAAAATGTTTTTATGAATGTTTTTAGAGATATTTTAAATCAGCATCACACCCTTACCCAGTCTAACCTGTCTAATGGAGTAGGTTGCTCCGTAGTGTTCCCTCGAACGACTTGCGAATACAAGCTGAGCAACAGGTTCAGCATATACACCGCCGATTGTTACGCTTTATTAAAGTCGCTCAAGCATATGAAAGTAATGGAGCACACGAGGTGCACCATATGCTGTGATTCCCTCAGCTGTATTCAGGCGTTAGTAAATATGTACCCAACAGACCGCCTGGCCCAGGACATCCAGACCGCACTCCGATCCCTTCAATCTTCCGGGAAGGAGGTTTTATTATGCTGGCTACCAGGTCACGTGGGAATCAGGAGGAACGAGGCAGCCGATGATGCTGCCAAATTAGTCTACGACAAGGTTAGAATCGACTTAGCTCCGGTCAGACCTGTCCTCGGCGTTGAAAAGAAGTGTCTTTAATAGATGGCAGTGGCTGGAAGTGGCGCACATAAGATCCGGCTGGTCAAACCGTCGGCTCCTTCCAGTGGGCGAGGAGGGATGAGGTACTCCTTACTTGCCTCCATGTTAGGGCACTGTCCTCTGACTCATGGTTCTCTTCTCCGCCGGGAGGACCCACCTGAATGCGATGCTTGGTGTATTTTAACTGATAATGGGTTGTTTTCAGATTTAAGGGCAGACTTTGGCTAACCAACGATCTGTCCCTTATTTTCAACAATGATAGTTGCAATGCTACAAAGGTTTTAAAAATTTGTGTATTAGGTGGTCATGTCCCAAAATTTTTGGGCCGTCCGGCATAGGTTTCAAATTGGATGAGAGGCCCCTTTATAGACTCACATCCATGTATTTTGTGATTGTTTTAATCCTTGGTCTTGTGTTTTTTTAATCGGGTTAACCCATTTACAGCTAACCAGACACTGTATTGCCAACATTGTAGTAGTATATTTTATTCTGCTGTCTGTGTGGCCAACCTCTTTACAATCGGCCTTACAGATGGTAATTTTGTCCATTTTAAACCACTTTGCCATGCCGGTGGTTGTTAGGGTGCTAATGATCTCGTTGACGCGTCCTTAAACCCAAAAAACAACAGTAACCGAACATTACCATATTGCCGTGAAGTCCCAAGTCAAAATGTGCGGGTGCTGTGAGGTGAATGAAATGCTTGTTTTATCAGATTTTGTGTTAATGCGTTTGCATCCGTTTTTCGTTTCCTTATTTACCTTTTTTTATAGGTTAAGTTGGCTGCCTCGCGTTGCACGTATGAACTTTCTACCATATATTATTAACTTAGTTCCTAATTAAATATATCGCGACTAGTATATATTCAGCTCTTATATATTTAACTGATAACCTAATCTAAAATAGTAGCGATTGTTTAATATTATAACTAGCAGTGTCTGTCTGTCTTTATCCAGTCTAGTTGAGGTTGATTTACCCATGTATTATTTTTATTCACCCAATGATAAACATGTGTACCTAATTTAAATTCGCACCAGCCATTTCTGAAATTAAATGAAACCTACATTCACCCGCACTCTACCCAAAAAAGGGGGTGGCATGGAGTTTATTTCCCCCTACTCTATTTTTGTTGGTCAGTAGAGAATCATGTGTATCAACCTTATTAAATTGGCACCACCACTTCAGGAATCGGTGATTTACCCGCACAGTTCACAGAATGGGATGGTTTGGATGCTGTGATACGGAATATGACTTTTCATTTTGGTTCAGGCTACATTTCAACTTAAATACTACACTTCAAATGTCGCTGCTTGAAAATGGAAACATGTACGGTACGTGCATTAATACTTAGCACAGTCATAAATCTTTATATGTAATGTGCTAAGTTTTCGGAATCACACAGAAAATACAGATTTTGAATGGGTTTTCAGAATTTGAAATTGTGGAGTCAAAGATAAAATCTGACATATGTCGTAAGTCGTTATGACACCTGAAAACAACTGAATCTATTTTTATTGGGTTTTCACATGCTATCTCAGTTACTGCTGGAACTGAAAAGTTTCTCGTTATGCTACTTCATCTGGCGTTGGAACTCATAATTAAAATCTGTTGAATATTAGGTATTCAGAATGTGAAATTGCTTTTACTGATAACACGAAACGTCTACTTGTCTGCTCACTTTCACATTAAAAACAGTTGCTACGCATTGGTTCTGTTAATAGTTATAGATTGTAGCCTGAGATAACTTCAACTGCAACGATGTTTTCTGGAGTTTTTTTTTCATAATTATTAATTTATGTATTTTCTTCTTCACTTTGTTTACTCTTCGCATTCAGTATGGCCATATATGGGGTTTAAAGAATGCATAATTGAAATGTAAGGAAGGATCCGGCAAATGGGGTAATAAGGCTATTATTTTTTTTACGAAGAATGACGCATGCAACATCTAGTTGGTATTGCATGTTTGGTGTTTCACGCTATCCGTTCAGAATTTCATTTTGCTGCTTCAGCATT
>JARYHS010008074.1:73293214-73311214 GCA_031002005.1 Vandiemenella viatica
TTATTTTATTTATATAAATGTTTTTATTATTTATATTTTATAAAATTTTTAAATAATTTTTCACCACTTACACACGTTTTTTTTTTTTAGTGAAAACTTCTATAGTCGTGTTACACAATGTTTGGACGGAGGTAAATCTATGAGTTCGCAAGAAGCCACCAGCTGCGCGTCAGATTGTGGCCGTCACAGCCACAGCCACCTGTTGATCTTACGATATGTGCGCAGGATGTTTTTCACAAAATCTTTATTAGAACACACAGTTTTTATCTAATTTTGATGGAATTTTACATACATATACTTTAAAACAAATAGAAAACACTATCAAGGTTTGATTTATAGAAACTTAAACCCTCTCCTTCTTTCCCCCTTCACCTTAATTTCTGTCACCGCTGTTCATACAAGCTTAGTTTTTAGGAGTTGTATTTGATTATAAAGGCTGTGCCGGGACGTTCTGAGGTAGGCCCCTGAAGAAAGGAATTAGCCTTCTTGCCTCCGACACAACAGCTTGTTGCATCTCCTTTTGGAAGATTCGATGAACCATTGTGTTGTGAATTAAGTTAGATTTTCAGTTTTTGGATGGGTAAAATCTTATGAGTTCACATTATTGACATGCTAATCTTAATAACATATCTGTTGCAGTCTGGTGGCTCAGTGGTTAAGGTGTCTGACATGTTTTAAGTTTTCATTTCTGTCAGCAGTCTCCAATAACAGCCATGATTTTTTAAATTTTCGATTAATTTATTACCCACAGCCAATATTTCCAATGAGACTGTTTTCGCACCCCCATCACCTCCTCTCTGATAGTAAGTCAAAACACCGACCATGAGGTTGTGTTAACCACGAGAACCTGTGTGAGCTCAGCCACATGTTTCTGTTTTTACGAGTAAAGGCAAAGCTCAAAATATTGTGAGTTTATATTTGTGGAGTTTTTTTTATCATTTCGATCCTTCCATCCTGGTGAGAGATGGGTCTACTTCATCTTTACTTTTCATATTAAATTATAATTTATTCTTATAACATGATTAACTTAAACACTATCTCAACACATGTAGTTACCTCTTCTTGTTTCAGTGGTTGTGCAGTCATGTTGCCAGAACAGTAATTTCTCCATAGACTTGAGCTTGTACCAAATACAAATGGCCGGAATTGCATTAGTTGATTGTTGTGGCACTGCAAGCGAATAACTCCCTGAGAAATATGCAAAAAATAAAATTATGCTGTTATCAAAGGTAAATTATTTTAATATTCAGATAAATTTCTAAGTAATTTCATTTCTTATAACGGCCACTCTCATAATCCATACAAAAGTTTCTTATGACATACAACACAATAGTGACATTTTCTATAACTCATAGGATAAGAGACAGACTGTGGAATATGGAAAAGAGGCTATTTACAGCAAAATTTAAACACCAGAAAATATATTGTCACAGAATAATATGTACATTAATTATAAAAATTACATTTATACTGACAAATATTCTTAAGACATCTATGAGAGAAATCTATTATAGAGTTGTCAGTTAAAAATTCTTTTAATCTTTTTCTCAATTTAATCTTATCCCCTGCCAGACATTTAAGATAAGTTGGAAGCTTGATGAAGATATGTATACCTGACCCTTTTTTGAAAAAATGATTACAACTTGTATTCCTTGTGAAAAAGATTTTCTTTTAATTTTTATTTTTAGTGACATATTTGTTTATTGCCCCATTTGTTTCAAACAGAGTATAATTGTGGCTACTCTCACCAATGTTTAAATTCTCAACTTAGCTGTCTGCAGAAACTCCACACATAGCTCTTGTAACTTGCTTCTAGGCTCTTTTATTTCTTTGAGTTGGAATTGCCCCAGAAGATTTATTGCATGCTTTATTAAGGCGTGAAACTAAGCAAAGTAAAATATGGCTGAAATTGTATTAATTGAAAATTCTAGATGCACTCAATCCCTTTAATAAATGAGAGATATGTATCATCCAATTTGAATCATGATCAGTAAGCAGTTTTTTTCTCTCTCTCAAAGTTTTGGCCCTACTGACAATTAGGTGTTATAGGAGGGAAAGGACTGGGGAAAAGAAATGGGAAGAAATTCAATCCTGGGACTTTTGAAGGAACCATCAACGCCCAGCTTGAAATCAAGAAACCATGGTAAACCAAAATCTGTATTTTCAGTGAGAATTCGAACCTGAATCATTCTGAATGTGACTGGCAGTTAGATTTAAGTGCTAAAAAGTGCCAAGCATGCATAAACAGCAGTGCTCAAAAGTATTTTTACAAGTATAAATTATTAGATAATACAAAAAATAAAAACAATATTGAAATTAATCAAATAATTTATTTATTATTGGTGATATGTTTTACAAACAAGAACAGGTGCTCCTTTGCACCTTCTTCAACCCCTGTATTCAGTATGTATAATATAGGTCCCATACGGCCCCATGATACTCAAGCAAAGGTCTAAGACGACAAATGTAAAGAAACAATGAAAGACATCGAGAGAAGTTGAAATCAAGGGTGGCAAAGCACCAGGCATGGATGATGTATAAGTGGACATGATAAATAGCAGCAGGTGTTGTGGGAATACAGTTGTTATACTGAGTGCTAAGACTATAGAAAAATAAAATGATTCCAGGAGACTGGAAGAGGGGTACTACTGTGCTAATCTTTGAGAAGGGAGGTAAAAGAAAATGTCAGAATGAAGACGAATGACCCTCTTGTGTCACTCTGCAAAAACGTTTGACAAGACAGAAGGAAAAAGAGAGTGGTGAAAAGTGTACTATGGAAGAGCAATGTGGCTTCAGACTAGGAATGTCATGAACAGTTTTGATGATTACAATAAGACAGTTACAAAAAAAGACACTAAGGCCCTCTTCACACTACGCAATTACCAAGCGACGTGATGGAGACTCAAGTATCTTGAAAGTATCCAGTAAATCACTTCCAATGTTGTGTAATGGGGAGGCACAAACGGCGCCACTCCCAAGAGACGCGTATCCTACGGGTATCCTACCAGTCCCAGGCGACCTGCAAGGAAGTCGGACAGTCGCGTCTCTGGCGAGTCTTGTGAAACATGGCGGATGATCAAGCATTTCAATATTAAGTTTGTGAGTGAAATTGAGAAACATCCTGAACCGTATAGTTACAGTTTGCCTCAGTATTCGAGGAAGGACGTCGTGGAAAAGAGTTGGGCTGAAGTGGGGAAGCAGATGAAAAAGTCAGGTATGTGTATGGAACAACTAATTACTTTATAATTCCGTTTGACACCTTCTTGTTTCTATTTTCGTTCTTATTAAACAATTTAAATTCAATTAAGTTACTACTTAGATTCATTTTGAAGCATTGCGGAGTATCAATGGTATTTTATATTGTTTTCGTCATTTATTTAACTGTCAGAACTTGTAATCAGTAATGTTCTTTATAATTTAAAACTATTTCAATCTCGTTTAATTTAATATTTGGCGTCTATAGATTGTTGTGCAAGATTCTGACAATGCTACATTGTTAAGTTCTCTGAGTACCCACTGTAGGGATAATAATCGTAATATTATTAAGTTTAAGGGAAGGAGGGAGCAATCAGTCTCCATCATATAGTCAACAAGCAAATTATTCAACATCAATCATTTTTGTAACAATCAACAAACAGTTTAGTAAAAAATGAAGTTATATTTATTTTTTTGTTAGCTGTCATTTGTAAATTAGCAACTTGTCATTTGTCAAAAAATTTAAGAAGTTATAATTATGAACTATGAGAATATGGGATCTTACGTAGTCGGTGGTAAATATTTTTTGGTGCATTGTGTTAAATCAAGATACTAACTGTAGGGTTGCCACCTTTCTTTGGAACATGTGAGTACGTTTATGTTTTGGGATGGCAAAAATACAGTACGCTGTATGGAAAAACAGAGTACGATTTTTGTTGGTGCTTGAACGCGTATTTTTCATTGCTATTTGAGACATTCAACAAATACTTATTTTTTCTAAACATTTTGACAGCATATGTAAAGTCTATATTTAAAAAAAAGTATATGATGAACTAATACTTCAATAAGTTGAGCGAAGATTTGTTTGTTTCATTTCTCCGCTTTGCATTCAATGGATGTACTGGTAGAAATGGCCAGTACGGGTAAAAGAAATTATTTTAATGACAAATCTTCACTTTTATTGAATATGTAGCCTGTCATTTTTTTAGAAGTTGACAAATCAGTAAAATTTTTATCATCGAGTTTTCCAAGAAACTCATTTAGCAGTATTTTTCTTCATATAAAATGAGCCATAGCAATTTGCAGTTTTAAAGATTCAAAAGCACACACAAAATGTTCGTATCTAATAGGTGATAATTTGGATATGTACACAACACAATTACACAATGTACGAATAAAATCAATGGGCCAGGGGCATTGACCACAAAAGAATAAACTATTTGAACAGAAAGTACGTGATCAGCTGACTGCGGTCAAATTGCCCAAGACAGGAGAAGGTATTGCTATGTTATCGGTCGAATGCGGCAAAGTAGCGGACAAATCCCACGGTTTCATTCTGATGATATTTTCGTATCTACGAGGGTGGTTTGAAAAGTTCTCGGAATGTATTAGAATTAAGTATCTTACCTCGGTAGAACTGCTTTTATTTTTCAATATAGTCTCCCTGTAGACTAATGCATGTGGTCCAGCGATGTTCAATTGCCTTGATCCCATCTCGAAAATGAGATTCCTCCAGGCCTGCAAAATACCTCTCCTATTCGGCTGTCAGTTCTTCCCTTGTAGAAATTCTCCGTCCACCGAGGAAATTTTTCAGTTTGGGGAATAGATGAAAGTCTGACGGTGCCAAATCAGGTGAATAAGGTGGATGTGGTAAAAATTCGTACCTCAGTTCATGAAGTTTTGCCGTGGCAATAACACTTTTATGCGGTGGAGCGTTGTCCTGATGAAAGATGATGTTTTTCCTTGCCAAACCAGGCCTTGTTTCGTGTATCTTTTCCTGTAATTGCTCTAGGAGGTTTGCATAGTATTGCCCCGTGATTGTTTGGCCAGTAGGAAGATAATCTATCAGCAAAATGCCTTTCGCATCCCAGAAAACTGAGGCCATGACCTTTCCGGCCAAACGCACTGCCTTTGCTTTCTTTGGTGGTGGTGAATCAGCATGTTTCCACTGCTTTGACTGCTGTTTTGTCTCTGGGGTATAGTAGTGGACCCAAGTTTCATCTGTAGTCACAAACCGGCGAAAAAAATCTTGTTGGTTGCTCTGAAAACGGGTCAGACTTTGTTCGGACATTTCCAATCTGGTGCGTTTATCGTCCAGTGTCAAGAGCCGCGGCATCCATCTTGCGGATAATTTTTTCATACCCAATTCTTCGGTTAAAATATAATATACCCGTTCAGAAGACATCCCTACAGCTTCAGCAATCTCCCGCACTTTCAGTCGACGATCCTCCATGACCATTTTATGCACTTTTGCAATAAATTCTGGGTTCGTAGCACTTTTTGGCCATCCACTACGTGGATCATCATCCAAGCTCTCCCGACCAAATTTAAACTCACTGGTCCACTTGGCAACAGTTGAAAATGAAGGAGCAGAGTCCCCTAGTGTGTTCTGAAAGTCGGCATGAATTTCCTTTGCTTTCATACCTTTCTTTACAAAGTATTTAATCACTGCTCGAATCTCAGTTTTTTCCATTGTCACAAATCACTACGCGGGAACAACAACAAAGAGTCGTCACTACCACACTCCTGCAGCTAGAGCACTGACGCGCCACGTGTTCACTCACAAAGGATGTGTGATTATTGCGCGGAAACCTCGTTGCTCTAGCACTGACATCTAGTGGTGATTCCGAGAACTTTTCAAACCACCCTCGTATAAAGTCAACCAGCGAGATGACCAAAGGTCGCCGGTTCGAGTCCGGCTGGGGCATGGGTGTTTAGTGTTGTGTCTGTGAATGTCTTGTCCGTGTTGTAGTGTCCTTGTGTCAATACTTGATAGCAACAAATCACATTGAGCTGGCTGTATGGCCCAGTAGCCGAAAGCCATTAAAAACAACAACAGCGAGATGAGAATGCGTGTTGGCTAAAAGGAGTATTTTAACGTACTCTGTTACTTTCATAGATTATTGAGCACACCATCTGAAGAGAGTACAATACTCTACTACAGAGTACGGGTGGCAATCCTAACTAATTGTCAGAAAATGTAATTAACACCGCGTTAGGTACCTTGGACGTTGATTTGTTTTTCATTAGTTTAATATCTCTGTTACTAGTTTCAATTTCACAATTTCATAAATGATCGTTATTTGCTATTATTTACCATCACTGTCAGGTTACTTTCGTTTATGTTTCAGCTTCACTATGTAAAGAAAGGTGGAAGAACTTGAGGTCAGTTTTTGTTCGACATTTGAGACCCCTACCTTCTGGCTCAGGATCAAAAAAAGAAAAACGTAATACATAATGGAAGCAATGAAATTTGCGCAACCATTCGTGAAGACTAACACACCTGCTGCCCCTGGAAATGTGCCGTCGATCTTACAATTACCTCACCCTGAATTCGACTAAAGTGTCAATGACATTCTGGAAAACCCAGGTAGATCTCAGATGATCACGCTTCCCCCATCACTACCACAACAATCGGCTTCCAGTATGGACCTATCTTCACAGAAGCCACTATCAATCAGTATCCAGCAATTACCACTGTGTCATCCACCAACTGGACAACCTCAGCCCTCCAACCAAAATAAAAAGAGACCTGGCCCTAAACGTGGAATATCAACCACTGATGTAGATACCACATTCATGGAGTTTCTCCAGACAAAAACAGCTAGACTCCCAACTTGAAACTACCATGATACAATTTATTTAATTAAGTACTTCATTTTAAAACTGCGTTTACTTAACTAATTATTTTGTTATTTTCACATATTACTCCATAAATTGTTTTATAATTATTAAACGGCAGTGAACATTCCTTTCTATATATGGATGGCAGGCACCACATTCTTCTGATTTTTCTTTTTCTATAATAATTGTAATAATAATAGGTGACACACACATTATCATCACTTGACGAATCTTCACTTTATAAAAAACTCGCTCAGAAGCCACAATGCTCACCACGGCTAGTGGCAGACTGTATCGCTTCGCGGTCGGTTCACAGTATCCTCAGTGTGTAGTACTAGGTCACCTGTGGGTATCGTACTCGCAGGCAACTCAAATTGACGATACTCAAATCTCAGTAGCGTCGTCTCACAATTGCGCAGTGTGAAGAGGGCCTAAGAGTATCGGAAAATGTTAACTATGGAATGTTTTGGACACTGTGAAAGCATATGACAGCATCTGCAGAGAGAAAGTTGGAAAGCACTGAAAGCAAAAGGAATTAGCAAGTGAATGATTTACTGAGTTAAATATATGTATAGGGGGTGTGAAAGTAGAGAAAGTTGATTTGGAAAGGAAATCAATTTACACAATGGGCACAAAGAGTGAAGGGCTCTCTACCCATTTATATTTACTCTCCTAATGGATGAAATAATTAAGAAGGTGCCAGAAAAATCTAAAAGCCATGGTGTTTGCACATGATATGACAGTATCAGCAAACTGCGAGTTACAGGTGCAGAAACAACTGAATGTGTAGAAGAAAGTAGTGAAGTCTAACAGAATGTAATTCTCTGAAAACAAGAGAGAGAGGAAGAAGAAGAGTGGATTAGTAACTTGATAGAAGGATGGGGATAATCTTGACAGCAAATGTGGAGATGAGAAATGGAAGGTTCAAGAAAGAATAAGAGAAACAGGAAGGAAATACATAAAAGATGCAGAAGAGCACAAGAATTCTACAGGTCTCTCATAGGCCTGATCTGGAACAGGGAAGGCACCTCTGAACTGCAATGGGATTATTTACAGAACTGGTTCTGAAGCACGAGTGACGAAAGAAAAAGATATTAGTAGAATTCAATCTACAGCAATGAAGTTTAACAGTATGCTTATGGCTTTATGTGTATGCCAGCCATGGTAGTTTGAAGGAACAATCCTGGCATTCACTTGAAATTATTTCGGGAAACCATGGAAAACCCAAATTTGGATGGCTAGACAAGGATTTGAACCTACGTTCTACTGAATGTGATGTTGGAGGGTTACCACTCACCCACCATGCTCAGTAAAAGTATTGGTGCAACGAGAGTAGACAAGTTGCAAACTGAGCATATAGTTACAGAGTAATATGTGCGTGATAGAATTAAATAATCAAGAATTCAGCGACATGGGGACCAAAAGAGGATAAGTGATGAAAAGATCACAAAGCAAATGTGGAAGAGGCTTCAAGGAAAGCCATGAAATAGGTGAGAGAATAGAAAAGAATGTGCAAGAAATAAGAGCAAATTGGACTGTAGTGGAAGAGGAGGGATGGTGGAAGGACAGGAGATGCTGAAGAAGATTGTCTTCCTGGCAGACCCAACCAGTAGCTGAAAACTGTTTAGGACAATGTATGAAATCATACATTTATCATTTTTTAGACAGTGTGGAAGTAAACAAATAGCCATATGAAAATACACACTGAGTCTGAGTGACTAGTCTTAAAAAGTGGATTCTAACACTTACTTTTTTTTCTCAAAAATTATTTGATCCAGAAAGGTGAAACAGCCATCACTTCTGCATGTTACTATTTCACCATCTGGAAAATCTTGATGCAAGAGCAGCATGACTGGAAAATGATGGTCTCTACTGGGGCAATGTAAAAAAGGTTCAATCAATATAGTAGGAACATGAGAAACCAATTTCAAGCTGCTCTTCAGAAGAAAGTCCTGACCAAGGGTTTGGGGTGGTTCTATCATTCTTAGATTTTCCTAAAAGCCAGTAAGTTTTTTAAGTTGAATTCAAGGATAGTACCAATAAATTTATCTAATAGAAACATATATTTTCATGGTGCTAGTTCCGTTCAAAAGTATATAATTTTGGAGTATAGTGATTGATATAATTAAAGAATAACTTGTTTGAGAAGGTTTTGATGAAGCATTATATTGGTGGGTTTAGTTTTTTGACACATTGTTGGGATGACCCAAGGGCACAGGTATGTAGCCCTGAGCTTGGAACTGGTCATGACATCAGGAACTCGGCTAGTGAGCAAAGATAAACAAGGGTTCTATAAAACCATCTGACCTTGGTGAAATGTTACCATAATAGTCAAATTCCGAAAGGTGGTAGGTGGCTATGTCAAGACAGTAAGATAAATTGTGATAAATTACAGAACTAATAGTGAGAAATTAAACATTAAAATTTCTGTTGAATTTTAAACAGATTAATAGGGGATATTCAATAAGTTTATTTACCTTTATAACTGTTATGTCTGAATGAGTGATTGTTACACAATAGTAAATTTTCTTCTCAACGCAACCCGTCTCTTCAAACCAACAGCAGTTCTAATTTTAAGTGTAATGGTGCTGTTTTTGAGAGAGTAAGAAAGAAATATTTTAAAAAAAGTGATTTTCAAAATCTGTAGGCTTGTTATTTCATTAGTAAGCACACACATTATTTTTGAGAGAACAGTATAGCATCATAGAATTCTTTACTCAGTTGATGACAGTTTTCAAGTGAACTGTACGTACAATCTTGCAATATATTTAATTACAGCCTTCATTTGATTTGGTAGCCAACTATACAGCAAGAGTACAATAACATTTATTCATATACCACAGTTCTTTATACAGGGTGATTCCATGATGATGTTGAAAACATTCAGGGATGATGGGGAAGAGTAAATGTACCAATCTGAGGTAAGGGACCCTGGGTCCAGAAACAACCTAGACGAAAGTTATAAATGAAAATTGTTCTGATACCTTTGACAGTGGAATTCATGTACCAGTACTTTTGTTGCTACGATTGTAGAGTAGGCCATCCCCATGAGCACTTACAGTAGGTGCGGAGGTTGGGATATCATCTCAACTAACACAATGCAGACGGCATATTGTGTACCGACATGAGCAATCCTGGTTTACAATGCCTGTACTGTAGTAGACTGCAGTCTATGTTTACAAGCTGAAGTACTAACATCGATAAGCCCTAACCAAATAGGGAATACTCGTAAACAGTAAAATTCGCATACCTTATGCTGTACACAGAATGCCAGTCTGGTCTAAGATGCAATGTAACCTGATCAAAAAATCAACCACTACTACTGTCTGGGAATCAAAATATGCACAATCTGAAAGCATTCAATTTGAAAACAAAAATATTTAGATCACCAGACGTTTTCAGTTATTACATGTCTAGCTTTCACTAATTCCTGGCACTCACTACGTGACAATCAACTTGCACTAAAGGGACATGACCTTCCCCACAAGATCTGGCTAGCTCTCAACAGTGTCAGGTCTGGCTATGGCAGATCTGCTTTATCTCTCCACATGTGGGGAATAATAGATTCATCGAACTTCAACTGCAGCGAGGAAGAACAAACTATCCGTCATGTGACCTTTGACTGCCCATTTTGAGGCTTCAGGGGATCACCGAAAGACTTTATAGGCATTTCAAATGAAGCATTAAATTGGCTGTGCTATGTCGACTTTGAATTTTAATGTTGAATTATAACTGTAACTGTAATTGGATTCTTAAATGAAAATTAAAAAATGGGTAGTTAGATGACTAGGGGAATTGACACCAGAGCATTAACTTCATCACAATTAACTTGATAACAATAACCATTTACTCTAGGAATTAATAGTTATGTGGGGTTACACAGTCATGAATGAATTCCCTAGATGTTTAAGTCCTCATAGTTAGCCAATATGTGATTCATTTGTAATACCTGCTGGCAAATCTGAAGACAAAGGCAATTTGTTTTGTAGCAATGAAACTTATGGAATTCCACATTTATATAAACTTTATGAACAAGGTATTTCTGCAAAAGCTGTAGATAGAAATGCCAGTTTTAAATATGAAACATGAATTTGATTTATTAAAAGGAAGAAACATGCACATGGATAGGCTTGTATTGGAACAGACTATTATATTGGTAGAAATTGTCTTTCTGTTAATTATAGTTCATCACACAATAAGAAACTTAATGCAGTAATGGATAATAGTATCAAACCGTTACTTCTTCTTTTAAATTATTTGAGTTACCAACAAGGCATTGAAAAATCTCATACTATTGGTGAACATAATAAGCAGACATATGTAAAATTAATGGCATCATTTACTCTAGGAATTAATCCTGTAGCAAATGATGCACCCACTGATGAAAACAGTTATGTTAATGTTAACTGCAAATGTATAACAATACGGTTCAAACATTAGATCATAGTAAAGAATTGTATTCAAAGGGGAATATTGATAGTGTTACATTTTATTATGATGGAATTTCCTTTGATTCTGGTGCTGCTGTGGCAACAACAGTAAATGCAAGTAGTGATCACGCTGCAGTAATTACTACTGATGACATGGGAAAAAAGGAAGAGTAACACTGAAGAAAGGATTAATCAGGAAGTGGAGAATTTAAATAAAAATACACTCAGATAATAAATTTCAAAACAAATTTATTGTTAAATTTGCGAATTTAGTTACAAGCTGAGTCCAGTTTTAAAAATGTACATGTATTACAATAAATTGTACTCAACAAATATATTGTACAAGAAAAATAGGTTTAATTTTTTAAGCAGTCTACAATTCTATTTTTTTAAATAAAACTTTTAATACTTTCATCCCAAACATATCCTTTAAAGTAATACACATTATTGCATATAACAACTGGAGTTTGTTGGTAAAATGTAATCATATCAATTTTTCAAATATATTAATTGAATTGCCAAAAAAAAAAAAAAAAAAGGTTGTTCTCAGCTGCCAGGATCAGTTGTTAAACCATGCCAGCAGATATCATTGACAAAAATGTAATCTTGAAACTATTGGGTTTACCAATTAAATTAATATAGTTTTTATTTCCGTTAGTTATATTCAAAACATTATATACACGAGTTAGAAAATACTCAATAGCATCACAGCATTAAATTGATATTCTAAAAGGTCAAACATAATTTGTTGAGATTTTTGTTCAGAATAATAGTAACTATCGAAATCTAAACAGTAAATTTGGAAATAAACTTTTTCAGCATTATGAATATATTTATCTAAAGATTTTAAATAAATTTTAGAAATGTTCAATTCCATTTTTACAATGTTTTGATTTAAAATTACAAGTTTAATATTACCTAACCATTCATCAGTATGAGTTATCAAGCTTAAGGGAGTGGTAACTATATTAGATATTAATTGTTGAATAATTGATTTCTTTATGTCCTTTCCTGTTTCCAGTAATTTTCTTAGATTATTTTGAGAATTCAAAATCGCATTCTGAACTGATTGATTCATTACAGTTTACGGCTTGTAAGGAATGCAAAACATCTTGATTTTTCTCTTTTCATGTTTCCACCTGCATTGTCTGTGTACTGATTGGATTGCTTTTTGTCAGATAGAATTGCATTACCATGAAAAAAAGGTTGCTCCTTGTCTGTCCATGAAAATATAGTTTTCTTTTTGTCTTCCTCTGTCATTTGATCTTTAAGTAACAGAGGAGAATTTAGATTTTCACAGTCTATTAAATTCGTGTTTTCGGAAGAAACATTTACTCCATCTGTTGTATCTGTTACAAGTGAGGATGACATGTAAGTGTTCACTTTCTGTTCCAAGTTTTTCAAAGATGACGAAGGTCAATCTGTGTTTTCTATTTTTGATATGTGGTCTAAGAAGGTTTGTAAACATTTTAAGATTACTGGTCTTTTGAGAAGACAGAATGTGTCCAAGAAAATTCAATACAAAAGTATTCAGAGAGCATATGTCCTTTACACGAGACAATAATTTGAATACAGTCAATTTTTGAGATTTTGTTTATAAAGCCAAACAGTGAAACAAGACATTCCTCAAAATTTTTAAAATGAGATACAATATTAACAATAGAAGAATCAGTTTGGTCTGATATAATTTTTTTCTTACTTGGTTTGATCTCTTCTTCTGATTCACTAATTTCGTCTTGTCACTAGGTACTTTACTTTCGTCGAAATTTCCATACTTTTCTTTCAGATAATTTGTCTATGTCTTCTTGTGATGGTCACAATCACTTTAAACCCATTAATGATATTTAAAACGGTCTGAAAAAATTATAATTATAATGGATAATTTCTTGTAACATTCTTCTTAGAAACATATAAAAAACAGTTAGTCGGTTGAGTTGTAATGCTAATAGTAAAGGTACTTTCAAAGCAAATACCACAATATTATAATTCACTGTCCATAAATAATGCTTGATAAACATCTGTTTTAGTTTTACCAGCATAAATATCGAGATTATTTAAATCATAATGACCTTCTGATAGTGACATTACTTTATGTAAAAATTGTCATATGACTTCTTGTCATTAGCTCAGCTGAAGTATGATCAAATTTTTCAACAATATTTCTATGCAAATAACTTATGCACATTACTTAATACAAAATTTGTTGTTTAATTAATTTACTGTGTCTGTTACTACACTATTGAGGCTGATTTATTTAAACTAATCTATAACTAGTTACCATGAGGTTAATATTTATTGCTATATAAGTATTGCTGTGTAAGCATGAACTTCAAAACTGTTAAATAATTCAATTGCTCTCATGAAATGATCATAACGTTTAAATGGATGAAAGCAATCAAACTTAAATTCTTTACAATTTGGATACAGCTTATAAGTTTTTAAAGAGTTCAATTCCACATTTAAATTTGCTAGACATGAAGGCCAGCGCAGAATATTGACAAGATCTGTAAACCCCTTAGAAATATAACTCCTTTTACACGTACAATTTGTTCTCTTCAGATCGCACAAATCCGAGGCACTGTGACGGATACTTGAGTATAATTGTTGAGTAGTGGGGAGTTGCACACTGCACATCTTCTAACTTCTAAGAGATGTGTACTCTCCCAGTCTCATGCTACCTGCAAGGAAGTCACCAGTCAGTTGCATCTCTTGTTCCAACTGAACATGCATTCAGTGTTAAGTTTGTGTGTGAAGTTGAGAAACCTCCAAATTGTTTGACTACAATTCACATCAGTATTCAAATAAGAAAGTCGTGTAGAAGGGTTAGATTTAAGTTGGGAAGTAGGTGAACACATCAAACATGTGCAATGCTGTATCACTTGTTGCAAGATACAACTTCTTTGATTAGAAACTTTAATATTTACAAATACGTTTATGTAACTACTTGTTTTATTATTTTCACATAATACACCAACAAGTATTATACACAGACGGAAAAAAAAATCCCAACACCAAGAAAAAATTATTGTAGAGTAATGAAATTTGGACAATGCATTTGTCAAGTTAACATGTTTAATTGATTAAATTTTCAAGATCACAGGTTAATTTAAGCTCAAGAAAATGCATTTCAAATGTGAAATACTGTTAAATTAATAGCCGGTGTAACCTCCAGAATTTTGAATGCAAGCCTGCAAACGTGAATGCATTGTGTCATACAGGTTTCGAATGTCACTTTGTGGTATGGAGTTCCATGCTTGTTGTACTTGTGCTGTCAATACTGGGACGGTCAGTGCTGGCTGTGGATGATGCTGGAGTTGTCGTCCAATGATATCCCATACGTGTTCAATTGGAGACAGATCTGGTGATCTCGCAGGCCAAGGTAACATGTCGACACTCTGTAGAGCACGTTGCGAGACAACAGCGGTATGAGGGCGAGCGTTATCCTGTTGAAAAACTCCCCCTTGAATGCTGTTCATGAATGGCAGCACTACAGGTTGAATTACCAGACTGACGTACAAATTTGCAGTCAGTGTGTTTGGTATAACCACAAGAGTGCTCCTGCTGTCATAGGAAATTGCTCCCCAGACCATGACTCCAGGTGTAGGTCCAGTGTGTCTAGGCCGCAGACAGTTTGGTTGCAGGCGTTCCCCTGGCCTCCTTCTGACCAACACTCGGCCATCACTGGCACCAAGGCAGAACCTGCTTTCATCAGAAAACACAACAGATCTCCACTCCGTCCTCCAATGAGCTCTGGCTTGACACCACTGGAGTCGCAAACGGCGATGGCTTGTAGTCAGTGGAATGCACGCTACAGGGCGCCTGGCTCGGAGCTGTCCTTGAAGTAACCGATTTCTAACAGTTCGTTGTGTCACTGTGGTACCAACTGCAGCTCGAATTTCTGCCGCAGACGCAGTACGATGCGCCACAGCTGTACGCCGAATACGGCGGTCTTCCCTCTCAGTAGTGCCACGTGGCCTCCCGGAACCCGGTCTTCTTGAGGCAGTACCATCCCTTGACCACTGCACCCAACAATCATGCACAGTGGATACATTCCGGCCAAGTCTTTCTGCAATATCGCGAAAAGAAAATCCACCTTCTCGTAGCCCTATTACACGACCTCGTTCAAACTCGGTGAGCTGTTGATAATGGCTTCTTCGTCTTCTTAAAGGCATTCTTGGCTAACATCAACTCACTATGTCAAATCTCAGCGGTAAATAACGTTCACAAACTTTACAGCGCGTATTTAAAGCAAACCTGATTTGCAAGCTCTGAGTAGCGCTACTAGCGCCACACTTATGCGCGAAGCGCGAAATTTGAATCGATGTCATCTTTCAGATGTATAAACACGCCTACCAAATTTCGTTTATCTAACACAAGTCTTTCTTGGTGTTGGGATTTTTTTTCCGTCTGTGTATGTTCACATAATACTTGTAATATATTAAATCACACTGCAAAATTCCTAATGTGAATGAGAGTTTTACAAATACAACAGTTCCATTGTTAAGGCTGGGGCACTTGAGGAGTGATAAAGAAGTTTGCTAAAAAAATTCTTATATCATTAGCAGAAGATCGATCACAAATAACTGAACTAGTTTCCCGTGTGTATCAACAAGTATTTAATTGCTAAAGCATGGAATATGGGTCATTCCATGTCAAATCAACCAATTCTACTATATGATTTGAACCTTGACTTCTCAGATTTGGATGAATTTTTTTTTTCATGTAATGTACCCACCAACACTAGTTTAAATTTGAAATTTCAAATTTTTCTGACTTTTGGTTTTTGAGTTTCAAGGGTTTAAAAATAAAAAAAATGACTTTTTGATCGATTTATGATTGTTTTAAAATGCTGTAGCTCAAAAACTATACAACCTAGAGAGCTGAAACTTGCACCATTGTTTTCCTCTAAGAATTCCCTTCAATTTGATATGTAACATGACTATGCTACCTTATTCTGAAAATTTTTAAAAATTACAAAATATTTTTTTTTGAAATTTCCAAAATACGTACCCTCAGATTTTTTTATAAAAATTATATGTGTTGTCCAGTCTAACCGACTACATGCAAGCAAAATTTTAAGATGGGATCTCAATGGGTTCTTGTATAAAAAAATATTTGACTACCAAAATACACAGTAGTGAGGTGAAAAGCATACTATTTCTAGGCTATTTATACCAAGGTAGGCCTACATAATTCTAACAAACTTAAATTAGCCTTTTTATGTAACATTACCCTCTTATTGTTTGTTAATTCATTGAATGATATAATGTTGTTTTAATTTAATTTTCATGATTCTTTTAACTATGCATCAGAAGGAAGTGAACACATTTTAATTGGTAATATCCATGCTAAAAGTTAAATTTTGAATAAAGCCACTCACCTTCATCCTTAGTTTTAAATGGCAGAGATTATCTTTTTCTTGGCTTTCTAGTGTTAGTTGTAATCATTTACAAGTTCCTTATAATAGAAATTGGCAAAAGTAATTTCACTTGGGAAAAAGATTAACTTGTTGACATTTGTGTGGATAGAACTGTATTTCTAATAATAATTGGTATTTACAAAGTTAATACGCATAGTATTTACACAATTAAGTGTTTAGTGAGGGTAGGCCTAACATAATTTAAACACTTCTTTTTGATCTCTTAAGATATTTTTCCAAAGCAAGAGAAGACAACTTCATTTCTTTATCACTTAAAGTGTAGGTTCTTCCCGTAGCTGTAGTTGGATCCACTGTTTGTAAAAGAGTATTTCCTGGGACATCTAATAAATCTCTTGGTTGTGGATAGTAAAAAGAATGGGCTGGACCTTTTGGGTGTAAAAAATTTATTCGGTACATGTCATCGTATTTTTCTTCAATGCATCCTAACCACCAAGAGTCATCATATGCTACTGTCACAAAACCAGCAGTAATATTTTCCATATGTGATGGTGTTATATGGTTCACTGTTGTCACATATTCAAGAGACCCATCAAGACTAAAATGATAAGGCTTGACAGTAATTTGACACTCAGTGTGGGGTTTATATGAGTGAAACTTTTGTGTTCCCACAACCGCTTTTGATTCACTAAACCGAGGAAGTAAGTATTCTTTGGTCTCTTCATAGTCTTCTGCTGTGCAATATTCAAAGTCAATGTTTTTTATGTTTTCCATGGCAAATACATAAAGTGATTTGATTTGGGTGTTAAGATTTGTTGGTTATATGGCCTTTGTAAGCTGGCTTTAGCAGCTAGCCGCTTAACAGTTCCGCCAAGGCCATCACATGCACTTTTGCCATGGGATGCTGCAAAGAACTCCCACTCTGCTTTAACTTCAAAATCAGTTTTATGCAAACACAAATTAAGGAAGTTTTTCTTATTTTTATATTGTGCAGCGCTGCCACCAGAAAAATAAGCAATCTTTTTAAGTGCAAAAGGCAAGGTTTGCTTTAAGATTTCTAGCAGTTTTTTCTGGAATACATAGAAAGCGACTGTATTATGTTCCAGGCAATCTGATATGAAGACATACTGCAGATGTTTTAGTTTCCCCTCCCATTTATAATATATGATGAAAGGATGCAGTGTAGCTTGAGTGGTAGTCCAGTGGAATGATTGTATTTCATCTTGTACAGCGAAAGAGTAGTTTTCTGCAAAATCACAGTTGACTACTACATGGCCTTCAGTTAAATTGTCCTTAATTTCGCTGTAGTATTCTTTCTGCTGATTAGCTATAAATGAATGAGTTTTTACCTTAGTTAGTGTGTCCAGAAACTCA